>CAUDMG010000540.1:982500-1064937 GCA_958450375.1 Homarus gammarus | reverse complement strand
TATATATATATATGCAAGTAAATCACTGTAGGTGCGCGTGATCTAGGTATATGCTGATAACCACCAGGAAAGAAGAAAACACGAAGTTCCCAAGCGCTTTCGTGGGAACTTCGTGTTTTCTTCTTTCCTGGTGGTTATCAGCATATATATATATATATATATATATATATATATATATATATATATATATATATATATATATATATATATATATATATATATATATAAGAACATAAGGAGTCTGCAATAGGCCGGTTGGTCTGTGCATGGCAGCTCCTGTCGAGTTACTACCACTCTCTATCCTCCATGAATCTATCTAGTCTCCTTTTAAAACTTTCCAGCGTTCCAGCACTTACAACAAAGTTGCTAAGCTTGTTCCACTCGTCCACTATACTGCCAGATCTGGGGTCACTAAATCTAAGGAGATAACTTAACTCTAATCTTAATTCCTAAGGGTCGCTGCCACCAGACCCCCTCTGGACAGCATGTAGCTCGTTAGGTAGCGGGCTGAGTGGACTAGGCATTGGGTTAGGTTTTCCATTGACCAGATCGATAAGGGTAAAGAAGGGTGAAACCATAACATATCTTAATTGATTTATTCCTTATAAAACATACTGGTAAAAAACATATACATGAATTGGCCTTCCTCAGAAGAACAACGGAAATGTGGTTACCCAGATGGGCCCCAGACTCTTACATTGCTGGCGGGTCATCCACCTACTTATTGCATAACAATCGGTGAACACCGTACCTCGGTCGTTCCTTCTTACAATGTCCCTTAACACATCAGACTGCTCCACCTGTGTGGAATATAGCACCGTCGGCTATCATACATAGTAGCACCATCTCAACACACCTGTTACACTCCATACCTGCAAGTATGTGACTCCTTGTGACTTTTAGGTATACACAACGGGCACCTCGTTCGCACACGGCCCTCGGTGGGTAAAGACGAGGGCTTCACCTAGAGACATACCAGCACTATTTCTACGCCTGGTATTATAGGTCGCTCCAAGTGACGACCGCAGTTTCTCACGGTCTCCTTAGTCGTGACTATTCAGGTGGAGTGGTGCGCTGGGAATCCACCAGTTCACAGTGGACTGGCATAGCGGGGAGTAGTCCCCACCTGTTGTGACGCTCAAAGGGACAATGGCGGCCGGGCGGCAAGGTACTCCGACCACATGGCACCTGAGGTGACGGTAGAACGGAGAAGACTCAGCAATAATGCCTGACGGGCGGTTATTCCACCCCTTAACACATTCCTATCACACTTATATATCCGGCAAAGCTTTAAACTGTAGTAACTTCTATTTATCAACCTTAATTATTGGGCGGGATATAGCCCGCTAGGACACTGACCTGAGGTGACGGTAGAACGGAGAAGACTGAGGCCAGTGCCCCGCCGCTCCCGGTCACATAGGCCTACAGTTTCCAATCCTCAATTTACACTTTTGTTTCTTATGGTTCTCACCTGAACACTTTTCGGTATATTGTCACTCATGTCTTATAAACACATATTTTAATCCTAAATTACACACTAAGGTAAGGTCTTGGTTTGCTAGTTCGTGGGTAAATTCATTGGGTTATAATATCAGCGCGGCACACCCGAGGCGGGTACATGATGCGCCTTAAAACAAAGGCTGAATGTTCATGGCGGGGGTGTATCAACTTCACTTAAAACTGTAATGAGGGATCCTCCTCTCACACATTGCACTATTTGAACACAGACATAAGATTCTCTGATCACTGTACCTGTCGTGGGTATATGTCACGTGAGGCTACGAGGTGTATTAAATTCATGCCGATGCATACACGATATTTCCTTCCAAGTATAGTTTCTGGATCACTGTCAACACCTCACATAGTTCTGATACATTTATCCTTTTTCCAGATCATTGTTCTCATGTATTTTCATATGGTATCTGTTGGAGTTATGTTCGCTACACGCTCACAGACGTAAATAGTAAGACCTTCAAACCATGATCCACACTTAGTCTTACAGTACACTAGTCCGGCTCAACTGGACTTTAACATTCATCTTATGCCTACCCTGAGTGATCCTTAATGCTATGAATACATACACTTAATATGATATAACTATACCTGGGTACAATACAACACATGGTCTAGGAACCTTGAGTAGGTGAGTTGTCCTTTATCAATGTTTCCCGTTTTCTGAGGTTCTACAAGCGCGGTGCATTTGAATGTTATGTAGCGTAATATGAATTAAATGGGATTTTTAGGGATGACAATGATGTACGCAGTACATAGCCTTCCCCTCCCAAAGATTCATATTATGCGAAATAATATGCAAGGCACTAACGCTGTAGTGTACATACATTTTACAACATCCTAACAGTTCATGATTAGAGTACCTTAATACATCACACAAAACATAAGGAGACTTAAACGTTTCCTACGAGCGTCTCCGCTACCATATACATCAGACAACCGTTTACAATCCTGCTAGTTCGGTATATAATATATCAGTAAAAAGAAAATTATAAGGAGACAAACTTTTCATACTCGAGTCTCCTTTACCTATGCATACAACAACTTATCAATTCTTATTTCAGTACAATATAGTATAGGGAACATTCCCTTAACAGTTCATCAGCGTAATACCTCAACCTACTTTTGGCACCAGCACATAAACCGTGACTCTTTGACATTACATTTACAACAAAAGTTCTCTGCATGAAATTACATATCCTAAGGAATTTAAATTCTTGTCTATGAATGGGGAATTAGTTACATCAGACACTTCCTCAGATTACTACTTCATTTCAATAATAATTTACCTTGTCAACACAAAACCATGGTTCTAGGCATACACATTGGGGCTCATAACACAAAACCCGTATTTTCTATCTCACAGTTCAGAAGAACTGGTATTTGAAAGTCGGGGTGACTCCCTCACCCGGAGCGAGTCAACAACCCAAACAAAACTTCCGACACACATAAACTGAGAATTTTTCCCTTCGGCAACATAGGCAGCAACTGGATCTCCGGACTTCAGTTCATAAGAACTGGGATTTATAATGTTAGGGTGACTTCAGTACGACTGGCGAAGTCAACAACCCCAAAAAAAATTCTGACACACATAACTGAGATTTTTCCTTTCGACAACATAGGCAGCAACTGGATTTCCGGACTTCAGTTCATAAGAACTGGGATTCATAATGTTGGGGCGACTTCAGTACGACTGACGAAGTCAACAACCCAAAATAAAACTTTCAGACAATATAGATACCACTACTAACAGCTGATCTTCAAAAAGCATCCCGACAAACCATCTGAGCAACTGTCTCCCCCACCAAAAACTTCATAATTCAACAAATCAACCTAACAACTGGAAAGCCAATAATATTCAATTGAAGCAACATTCTGGAACTATATTTCCTACAAATCCATTCTAACTACTGGTCTCCTCTGCCTCACAGGGAATCTACTTACAGGTTGACCTACCACATTTCCGTCATCACTTTCCTCATCTGTTTCGTCTGACCCCGAGTCCGAGGAAGAATCAAAGGGTGGAAGTAGGGGCTCATTCAGCTGAACAAACATGTCTCTACTTACATACCTCTTTACTTTCTCAACTCATAAGCGGCACCATCTCGTATAATTTCTGTTATAGTGTACGGACCCCTCCACTTGGTATTCAACTTCCTACTGGTCCCAGGGTTGGGCCATTCATTCCTCACCCATACCGTTTCTCCTAACTGCATAGTTTGGTTCGTTCTTGATCTATTTGCTCTCTCTCTGGTCTCTCGTGACATTCTGGCGGACATCTCTTTTATCAACCTATGGGCTTCTTTCAACTCTTGACTGCTCTAATTCTCTATTATAGGTAAGTCAATTCCTACTTGTCTTTGTACATGCCTTGAAAAGAAAGCAAAACGAGGTTGTACCCCAGTTGTGGCATGGACAGACGTGTTCAGAGCCGACTGCACGGGACTGAGAAATTTTGGCCACTGAAGTGGATTATCTTCACACATGATGGCAAGTGTTGTTTTAAAGGTCCTGTGCATTCTCTCTGTGACACTATTACCTCTAGGGTGGTAAGGCAATGTAAAATAGTTCTTAATGCCAGTTACTTTACATAATTCTCTAAATTGTGTTGCTGTAAATTCACCTCCATTATCTGCAATGACTACTCCAGGGCTACCAAAGACATGAATGAATTTACTAAATTCCCTGGTCACTTCCTGAGTGGATTTGGTTCTCAACGGGTAGAAATTGACAAACCTAGAATAGTGATCTATGACGGTCAACACATAGCGATACCCCTTCGCACTATTATGTAAGTCTGTCAAGTCCACAGATACTCTCTCCAAAGGTTTAGTTACTTCCGACATCCCCTGCCATTGCTGTTCTAACCCTTTCGTCCCTTTGAATCTTTGACACACTTCACATGATTCTACAAATTTCACACAGTCTCTGCGATAATTTGGCCAATAGAAAAGGCCTTCTACTCTGGCTATAGTCTTCCACTGTCCTAAGTGACCTGATGCCTCTCTGTTATGTGCCCACTCTAGTGCTGCTCTATGCAAATGATCAGGTATTACATGGCAGTACAGCAATGCTTTGTCAATTTGTTCCTTTACTAAATACAATACCCCTTCCGCTACTTCAAATTTGTCAATAGTCGTCTTTGGATATTTATGTTTGGGTACCTGTCCTCCTTCTAAATAACTAACCAATGTTTCCCACCTCTCTTCTTTTCTTTGTTCTATTCCTAACTGCCGATGCGTTAACCCATCTAGCTGAGGGAGCTGACCTACCGTCCTACTCCTGGCTACTTTCCTTAGGACCCCTACCGGCCTACTCAAGGCGTCCGCTACTAGATTTGCCTTTCCAGGTTTGTACTCTATCTGATATATGTAATCCCTCATTTCCAACATCCATCTATTCATTCTTTGACTTTTAGTTTTCTTGTTAAAAACAGACGTTAATGGCTGGTGGTCAGTCTTGATGGTGAATTGGGAACCCCACAGAAAATGATGGAAAAATCTACAGGCTAACACTATCCCTAATGCTTCTTGGTCGGTGGTGGAATATCGTGTTTCCGCGGGCTTTAGCTTCCGAGAGAAATACCCAACAGGACGCAAAGAACCGTCATCCTGTAATTGATTCAGTGATGCTCCTACACAAAAATTACTAGCATCACTGTGTAGCTCAAATGGTTTATCCATGTCCACGTTTACTAGTACTGGAAAGGAAGCTAATGTCCGCTTTAACGTTTCAAAAGCTGTCCGGCATTCATCTGTCCAGGCAAAGGCAGCTTGTTTCTTAGTGAGTTCTGTGATAGGATATGCAATCTTAGCAAAATTTGAAACATGCTTACGATAAAACCCGCACATCCCTAAAAATTGTCGGACTTGTTTGACATTAGTGGGTGGGTTACACTCTGTTACTGCTTTTACATTCTCTGGATCCGGCTCAATGCCTTTCTCTGAAACAATATGTCCCAAGAATTTTACTTGTCTCTGACCAAACTGACATTTAGATAGGTTTAATTTGATTCCCATATTTACAAGCCTGTCAAATACTTTAGCCAATCTGCCCATGAGGGTATTGAAATCAGGAGCCCACACTATGACATCATCTAGATAGTTCCTAACCCAATCTTCTTCTGCTAAAGGAGCTAAGACCCTGTTTACTTCCCTTGTAAAAACGGCTGGGCTGGCTGACAAACCAAAAGGGAGGCGTTTGAACCGCCATAAATTATACCCATCACTGAAGGTGGTTATATCTCTACTGTGGGGGTCAAGAATTACTTGATAGTAAGCATCTTTCAAATCTAAGGTGGCATAATATTTATTTCCGGCAGCCTTCTCAACTAATTCATCCAATCTTGGCAAAGGTTGTATATCTACTTTCAAGTGTTTGTTGAGTGCTCGGAAATCAAGGCACATACGTTTCGATCCATTAGGTTTAGTTACTAACACGATAGGTGATAGCCAGACAGCGGTTGATGGTTCAATGATGTCCCTATCTCTCATGTCTCTCATCATTTCTTTAATAGTACCCTTGGCTTTCTCGGGATACCTATACTGAGGTCCTCTTACAGGTTGTTCATTGACCAATGGGATGTTAGCTGGCAAACCCTTAATTGTTCCTATTTCATTTGGACCTAAGACAAACAACGCATCATGATTCATTACCACCTGTTGCAAGTGTGTCCGCATGTCCCTGTCTAAGTGTGGCCATTGCTGGGTCCTAATTAACTCCTTCAATTTGTCCTGTCTAGTTTCCCCACGTTTCACTTTATCACAGTCTGGTACCATAGAATTTAGTACTTCTTGAGCTCGTCTAATTTTGTGGACTGGGGAATTTTCCATACCCCTACAAAGTATGCATTGAGTTGGGAATTTCACACCATGAGTCAGTCTTAAGGGGATTTTGTTAGACCTCTTATCATCTTCTCTCTGTATGGCCAGGTGATGTGGTGAGCACAGGGGTATGTCTACAGACCGGCCTACCTCACCTAACTCTTCATAAATGTGTGAGATAGTTCCGAGATTATTCCCTTCATCATCAAAGTATCAGAATTCCTCATCATTAACTACTTCATATTCACCTAAAACCGCACCAGGACTCAAACACACTGGCTGCTCCGAAACATTACTCATAGGAACATAAACACAGGAATCATCTTGGACTATCACACACATATATCCGGTTGTTGTTTCAGCCCCTTATGCGTAAATCTGATACTTAAGGTCTGACCTACCCCTACCTTCACTTTAACTGGCCTAATCTGAGAACTGTGCCCACTTATTGTAGTCTTCCTATCAATGTGTAAGTTAGTTAGCTCCTTGGGGGAGGACAAGATCGAAGCATTAGGGAGCTGTTTGACTTTGACAACCGTTCGCACCTTTCCTCCCTGATTTGGTTTCCAATAAACTTGTTTATGACCCCCCCACGTGAACTGATTTCTTTCGTGATGCCACCAAACTCCACATCTGCCTAAAATGTCTGCTCCCCATAAGACATCATTATCCAACATGCTATCTTCCACTATTACGGCTTGGTGGCGGATTCTTTTCCTACGGGACAACTGTACACTGATGACAACAGTGCCTTGGGCCTTAAACTCTTCCCCGTTAAGAGCTACATATCTCTCGGTACAAGGCCTAATGGGCCCCACCTTCAAGGCCCTCACCAAACTATCTTTAATGAGCGTAGATTCACTACCCGTATCAACCAAAGCTATACAAGTATGTCCACATATAGGTAACTTAATACATGGAGAACTGGGTGTGGACGGATGTCGTGGTCATTGGCCCGAAGGGTGATTCCTAGCTTGGCGTCCTGGGCAAGTGGTAAAGAAACTCCTACAGTTCATCCTCATGCACGCATAACAAGAACCTGGCCTGGGCCTGGAGGGACAATTATGTGGGCTATGGCTATCCCTCCTACAATACCCACACCATTCATTCCCTGTCCAATTTTGAGTGTTAGTCTCCTTCCACCTCGTGTTCTGAGCCCGTCTTCCGTCAGTCTCGTTCATATGGTAGTCTCCTTGAACTCTATAATTTTCAAAGTCTGTCGTGGGTTGTACTTGTTCTTGGCGGGATTGTCTAACGTGATATAAGTCCCGGCTATCCCCACCCAGATATTCACTCTTACTTCGCTCTAACATTCTTACAAATGAATCCAATGTACGGCAGTCTTGTATATAGGGGGTCAAGTCTCTCTGCATTGGTTTAGGCACAGCTCTGTACAGTCTTTGTATTATGTAAGTATCTTTAGTGGTTACTGCTCCAAACTTCTTCTCCATGACTGCGAACCTTGCTCTCATGTCACATACATAATATCGGGGGTTATCATTCACGTCATACACGATTCGTTTCAACACCTCCCATGCTTCATCTTCGGTGGATGGTCCTAAATTTAATCTTAACATAACCTTTCTGAAACTGTCCCAGTCCTCACTAACTGCCACTAACAATGGCCGTACCAATTTGGCCACGCTGTTTTCCATCCAACTCAGGGCAGTTGATATTCTTCCCTCATCCTCTGTCACACATCTTTCAACTTTCCGAAAAAACTTACTTAGGACCTCGTCTACCTGTAAGCTCTGCAATTCTTCCAATGTTAGCTTGTCCGTATGGTTAAAGTGGCATGGAATGTTTACGTTGACGGCGCTCCTACTGTTTGGTAGTGGAGTGGCGTCATCTCATACAACTGACTCTTGCTCATTGTTTGGGCCTTGTGCATGCTGGAGTGTTTGTTTTAGTTCCTTAATCTGTTTCTGTAATTCTTCTAACTCCAAGTATTGTCTCTCATTGACCTGCAAAGTCCTTTCCAATCTCTCTTCTAATGTGTCCCCTACCATGGTACTCTCCTGTTTTACTGACTCAGCCATTTTGACCTAAAAGTGCTACCTCTCGACCCAAGACAAATACGAACCACTTAACACAACTACTCTCCTGTACTACTACAACCTTAATTGATCAATGGTATAATACAACACTATGCAACCTCTTAACATGGCACCAAAAATTATAACTCACATCAACTGGAGACCGAAAGTCCTATGGTATTCCATAGGTGAACCACTTAACAACATGAGAGGTGAATCACTTGAGACACTTCTCAACACAGTGTGGCCTCCCTTACTTCAACGTCAACAGGGTTAATCCACAACATCTGCAATTATTAATACATATTAATGCTGGATAAAACACAAACACAAAACACAACAATGACACACATGACTTCAGTACTGTATAAATTTTCAAAAATTCTTCTTACATTTCTGTACTCAAATCAATGTTATTCACCTGCAAGTATCACTCAAAAATCAGATTATCCATCATTAAAATACTTGTCTATATTTGCAACTTTAAATCACAACTTCAATTCCCTCGGATTTCATCAATGATTAAAAACCATCCCACCGCTATAGCCACCAATTTATACTGCCAGATCTGGGGTCACTAAATCTAAGGAGATAACTTAACTCTAATCTTAATTCCTAAGGGTCGCTGCCACCAGACCCCCTCTGGACAGCATGTAGCTCGTTAGGTAGCGGGCAGAGTGGACTAGGCATTGGGTTAGGTTTTCCATTGACCAGATCGATAAGGGTAAAGAAGGGTGAAACCATAACATGTCTTAATTGATTTATTCCTTATAAAACATACTGGTAAAAAACATATACATGAATTGGCCTTCCTCAGAAGAACAACGGAAATGTGGTTACCCAGATGGGCCCCAGACTCTTACATTACTGGCGGGTCATCCACCTACTTATTGCATAACAATCGGTGAACACCGTACCTCGGTCGTTCCTTCTTACAATATCCCTTAACACATCAGACTGCTCCACCTGTGTGGAATATAGTGTAACGGGCCGAGTTTTCTCTTTTCAATAATTTACCATCCAGCTACTCTTTTCTGTTAGTAATCTATTTACTCGTATACTTATTTGTTCTATGTAGCCTTCTTCCAATGAGTACCCTGTTTTATATACTTATTCTTCTTCCATTCTTTACTTATATATATTTATTCTTACTTATATTCTTATATGTTCTTTATCTCTCTACCTTATATTCTTATATAAGTAACTCTTATGCTTCTCTACTGTTTTCCAAGTCAATGTTCTTCCTTTTCATTTCTTTTCATAGATTATATTCTCAGTTTCAATGTTCTTACCTTTCTGAAGTATACTTTGCTTTATGTCTATTCTTATACATGGGTTAGTCTGGGGAACCATGTTTTTCTTAGTACAACACTTTTTATACTTACAAAGGGTAGCTGCCACCACCCAGACTTTTCATTATAACATAACTCATGGAAGGGTTTTGGGTAGTGTGGTAGATGTATAGGCACGTGAGTAAGTATTATTTTCTGGGAACCAATGTTTAGAAGGAGTAGAGTGGTGATACTCAGATTACTAATTCAATATTTATTAACACAGTGAGTGGAGAAGATGCATCTTAGATTCACTCAGGCTAAACAGAACCAAAATTAACTTATTAAGTCATCAAACACTTCAAGAACTTATTACCTCATTACACACCTCCAAATACTCATTACTTTATTGGACACTGTTGTAGTATTTCTGTGACAAGTAAGATTTAGAAATGCTTACACACTGTCAATAACCCTGGACCCGCAGGTCTTACTTTAACAAGGAACAAATTACCTTCTCAACTCGTGGTTAGAACCTCATACTCTCAGGTTATTCTTTCATGGGTACTACAGATGAATACATAACACACTGGGCAATTCCACAATCAGTAACATACCATATTTCTTATCCCTTCACAGGGAACCACCTGGTACCTTGAACTCTCATTCAGGGGTTCAATACTTAACCCGGGATACTATATTTCTGCTAGTTATCCCTCCAAACATGGGCGGACACAGCTCCATGCCATAGATGAAGCACAGTCTCCAGGTGGAGTTAGTGGGCACAGTTGTTTACAGCGGCCGCCCAGCTGAAGGCTCGCTCGCTCGCTAGGTGGACTCAGGGCGGTTGACTCGTTACACACTGGCAGAGTGGTGAGGGCGCTTCCCGGGGGAATCGTGTCCTGGGGTTCTAAATGCGCCCCCTTAGAGACAGTCTTCAATAACCATCTTGCCCATAGGTAGCTATCGACCCTCAGGAGAGTGGCTAACACATCCGCGTCTGTAGACGTGGAAGAAGAGTCACGAATGCGTGAATATTTAACTTCACTATAAAAAACATACGTCTGGCACCGGTTCAGACGATAGCTAGAGCTCTACTTTACTTGACTTAATTGGCACTGAAGGTACTATGTTGAAACATGAACACTGATATTCGCAAAAATGACTAAGTTAAACTGAGTTAATATGGCGGCGTGGAACACACGTGAACATACCTGTAGACGTGGAAGAAGAGTCACGAATGCGTGATTCTCCCTCGTGTAGAGGTATATACGTGCGCCTGCTGGGCAGCTTGGGCCTCCCTATTCATGCCAGAAAGGTCAATCTCACCAACAACATACCTTCTCTACCATGTTGGATCACCGTATATTTAATTATGAACTCCGGTATTCCTGATCAGGGTAATTTCCTATGTCTATTCATATAATCTAATCAGAGGTTGAGCTTGCCAGGAAAAGGTGGAATATACACGTTGATAACATCAACTCTGCAAGCTCAGGCCTGAGGCGAACAAGGAGCTATTCACAGGGAGACGTTAGATCTTGGAGATTACACCAGTTGACAGAATAATTCAGGAAATTAATGACTTTCTTAAATAGACAACTGACTCTAACTAAACTACAAACATCAGATTCTCTGATGTCGGGGCGACAAAATGATCTAACTCCAGGCGCGATCAGAAACTCATGGATATCCTTAGGGAACGAAACCGATGGGTATCGTTGGTCCTGGCAGACTCAACACTCACTTACTTGACACGTCTTATTAACAATAAGGACAGTTGAAGCGTTCAACACCACTCACAATGGATCTTGAATGTTTCAACTGTAAACAGATATATCTAAGCTGACTCTAAACCAGGGTGTTCTCTCTCACATTCAAATACATTATATAGAGAGGTTGGTTTCAGTGAGTCAGAGAAAATGGGATAACGGAGGACTGAGGCGTCTTGAAGTGACGAGAAAACGGACTCCTCAGATGGAGGACTCAAAATAAAAGCAGAGGTACATGTTTTGTGGGCTATTGAGCGTAATATGAATCATTTGATTTTGGCGTTAACTGACGTGTACGACCGTGGTCGTTACAAAGCTTTCCCCTCCCCAAGATTCAATATTATGAGGTATAGTCAACAAAACATTCACCGTAAATACATAATTTTCAAAACACAATATCTTGCAATACTGGGGTAATGGTCATCAATACAGGTGACACATGTTACAGAATTTTCACATACATAAAATTTTGCAACTCAGTTGAATAATCACACAAACTCCCAGCCAGGGGCAGATAAAATGAACACAGCACCACTTGTTATGGCACACAGAAGAACATAATCATACATCAATATTACAGAACATAATAATAAAATTAACAGGCCGGCCTGAATTACAGTTTTGTAGGACACTTTCAACTACAACATCCACCAGGATGACAGGTAGCTTTGTAGGACACTTTCAACTACAACATCCACTAGGATGACCGGTAGCTTCGTAGGACACTTTCAACTACAACATCCACTAGGATGACCGGTAGCTTTGTAGGACACTTTCAACTACAACATCCACTAGGATGACAGGTAGCTTTGTAGGACACTTTCAACTACAACATCCACTAGGATGACCGGTAGCTTTGTAGGACACTTTCAAATACAACATCCACTAGGATGACCGGTAGCTTGCCTCGAGGCGATTGATCAGATATGTAAAACACTGGATCCAAGCACCAAATTCAACAATTGAGATCTCAAGCTAGGAGTAGTTAGGCGGACCCCATCCAGTCACCGAAGTATTAGGGTTGACCTTACCACGGAAGAATCGTTGTTCACTCACGAGACGAGGCAAGATCTAAGTGGTCAGAGCATGGACTCAAATAGACTATAATGCCAGCGACCCGGTCCACATGAAACCCCCAAACCTCGGTTCCCTTCTGTACTTTGAAATGCAAGAGTCTTAAACTGCACTAGGTCCATGTACTCCTGTACACGCCTAGCCGTAACTCTGCAATCCAAGCGTCTTAAACTGTACTCCTGTACACGACTGTACACACCTAGCCGTGACTAAAGTCCAGCCCAACTACCTCCTACATTAACCCAGGCCTACTGCAGATAGGACCTCCAAGCAACTTGATCACTCACACCAAACAATGTTCTCACTGCAGTAAGACATCTACTCATTCCTCTTGCCCATGGTACATACTGACAATCCCTCCTTCAACAGAGTCACTCTGGCCACTTGACTGGCTAAGCAAACAGTTGATGTTTACGATCAACGAATCTCAAGTACTAAGTAAGGGCCCTTTACGGCAATTGAGAGACGTGACCGACCAACTGGTTCTGTTTCTAGAGATCCATACGGATCCGGGGTTTCCTCCGTCTCTGTGGGAACCTAGCCGCAGGAGCTACCCCTGGGTTCCCGGGACTGGCCAACCTTTCTCAATACTCTAGCTAACCTGTCTAGCAAGGTTGAAAAATCAGTAGTCCACACTATGACATCATCAGGGTAGTTACATTCAACTCGGTTCTTCGCTGCAAAAGGGGCTACTACTTGGTTTACTTCTCTGGTAAAAATAAAAAGAATAACGGGACTGGTTGAAAAAACCCAAAAGATAAGCGTGTAAACTTTCATTAATTATATTCCATCACTAAATATGGTTAGGTCTCGACTTCTGTCGTTAAGTATTACTTTAATCATATGCGTCTTTCAAGTCTCAGGTAGAATACTATTCATTACTTGCCACTCTCTCTACTAATTTATCTAAGTTGGGTAAGTCTAAGCATACTTAACAAAAGATCTATTCAAATCACTGACTTCCCCCTTTCTCACCCGAAGTCTAGTACCCATGATAACAACTAGCTTCCTCAGCCTCGCCGGCAGTTTTCCTTTCATCAGGTTCTGATCCCGATGGAAAATCTCTGAACTTGATTTTCTCACTACCCCTCCGAGCCTTCGGCGTTCCCCACCGATGAATGCTGGCCTCCATGGCTTTGGCAAGTTCTCGGAACTCACACATAAGTTGTAACTTATTCACAACTACTGTGATCATCGTGCGCTGATGTCACAACAAATCTTCTACAAAACAACCCCACCAAAGATAAATTCAATTAACACCCTTCCAGAGCAAAGGGGGTAAACATTGACACATAAATGCCTCGGATACTTCTTAAATGGATACTCACCAAAATAAATAATTGGCAGTAGTATCGGTGACTCACTCAGAAAATTAAGTATCTCTAAAGAGGGCAATACAAAGTTTCAATTCACACAGTACTCATAGCAATGCTCAAAATAAAATACTTGATGATACTTGACGAGAATGTCTCAAGAAAATATAACTCTCGAGCTTTCACGGATGATTAACACAAAGCAGATTTTCTGTACTCGTAAGAATTCACTGTCCTTTTCAATTATCTTGACACTGTGTTAACACTACACAATTTACTCTGTGCTTTACTCACAATTGGTGGTCCTTACATGTACAGAGGGTGTTTCCAGCAATCCATTTTCAGAGATTGTATGTCTTAGATGTCCATTTCACCACAGAGTCCTCAACCCAATCAATACTATGGCTGAAAATACACCGGAATTAGTTCTCAAATACATATAACCTCTTTACCAACAATGCATATCAGTCTACACTGTAAGAAATGGTAAGGCAGTATGTAATAAAATTCTCCGTAAAAAAAACAAGTTGAAAAATACAACACTGAAAAATTTAACACCAGACTTGTGTTATCTCAATAAATTCAATGGTAACAAATTGACTCCAACTGAGAACTAAAACTTTTTCTAGTTATTTCACAATTCAGGTCACTAGCAAAAGAAAAAAAAATAATAACATAACATACACATATAAAAAAAAAATTATATAACACTCACTTGGGTTATATAAAAATTTCAAAAGTTAGAAAAATACTTCAAGTGAGAATCTGAACACTTTCAATTGAAGTCACAATACTTCCAATAAATGTCACAGCTAAAAATAAAACATTGGATTACATAACCTTTGTACACATGACATTTCTGGTGACACTCGAGAGATGAACCCAGTTCATCACACTCTCAACATGGCAGATGTAAAGTGTACTGCCCATTCAATGTCTGTAAATATCCAAAGATTAATACACTGGTCAAAAAATAAAAAAAATTACACTAATGTGCAATTACCACTTTCCTGAAATTTCACACAATAAAAACTCACAAAGATGAGTTAGGTAGCTTATTTCCAAAAAAAAATTGGTGCATTACCTAACTCTGTAACACAGAAAAAATTATAACTTTCTTTCACAAAAGAAGTGGTGAAACTAAATCAATTGTTAGTTCTTACCTAACTCTTAAAAACTTTGCAGTTACAACTACAGTATTGTACTTGACACAAAAGTTTGTACTTTAAATTACACAATTATTTGTACTCCTTACTGATGACAACTTATACATTACTGTATACTGTATTCTGAGAAAACAAATTCACCAAGTACCACACCTCATTCCTTCAAATTGGTTCTCAAATGAAAATAATCCCACTAGCTGGTCACCATTTGTAACGGGCCGAGTTTTCTCTTTTCAATAATTTACCATCCAGCTACTCTTTTCTGTTAGTATTCTATTTACTCGTATACTTATTTGTTCTATGTAGCCTTCTTCCAATGAGTACCCTGTTTTATATACTTATTCTTCTTCCATTCTTTACTTATATATATTTATTCTTACTTATATTCTTATATGTTCTTTATCTCTCTACCTTATATTCTTATATAAGTAACTCTTATGCTTCTCTACTGTTTTCCAAGTCAATGTTCTTCCTTTTCATTTCTTTTCATAGATTATATTCTCAGTTTCAATGTTCTTACCTTTCTGAAGTATACTTTGCTTTATGTCTATTCTTATACATGGGTTAGTCTGGGGAACCATGTTTTTCTTAGTACAACACTTTTTATACTTACAAAGGGTAGCTGCCACCACCCAGACTTTTCATTATAACATAACTCATGGAAGGGTTTTGGGTAGTGTGGTAGATGTATAGGCACGTGAGTAAGTATTATTTTCTGGGAACCAATGTTTAGAAGGAGTAGAGTGGTGATACTCAGATTACTAATTCAATATTTATTAACACAGTGAGTGGAGAAGATGCATCTTAGATTCACTCAGGCTAAACAGAACCAAAATTAACTTATTAAGTCATCAAACACTTCAAGAACTTATTACCTCATTACACACCTCCAAATACTCATTACTTTATTGGACACTGTTGTAGTATTTCTGTGACAAGTAAGATTTAGAAATGCTTACACACTGTCAATAACCCTGGACCCGCAGGTCTTACTTTAACAAGGAACAAATTACCTTCTCAACTCGTGGTTAGAACCTCATACTCTCAGGTTATTCTTTCATGGGTACTACAGATGAATACATAACACACTGGGCAATTCCACAATCAGTAACATACCATATTTCTTATCCCTTCACAGGGAACCACCTGGTACCTTGAACTCTCATTCAGGGGTTCAATACTTAACCCGGGATACTATATTTCTGCTAGTTATCCCTCCAAACATGGGCGGACACAGCTCCATGCCATAGATGAAGCACAGTCTCCAGGTGGAGTTAGTGGGCACAGTTGTTTACAGCGGCCGCCCAGCTGAAGGCTCGCTCGCTCGCTAGGTGGACTCAGGGCGGTTGACTCGTTACACACTGGCAGAGTGGTGAGGGCGCTTCCCGGGGGAATCGTGTCCTGGGGTTCTAAATGCGCCCCCTTAGAGACAGTCTTCAATAACCATCTTGCCCATAGGTAGCTATCGACCCTCAGGAGAGTGGCTAACACATCCGCGTCTGTAGACGTGGAAGAAGAGTCACGAATGCGTGAATATTTAACTTCACTATAAAAAAACATACGTCTGGCACCGGTTCAGACGATAGCTAGAGCTCTACTTTACTTGACTTAATTGGCACTGAAGGTACTATGTTGAAACATGAACACTGATATTCGCAAAAATGACTAAGTTAAACTGAGTTAATATGGCGGCGTGGAACACACGTGAACATACCTGTAGACGTGGAAGAAGAGTCACGAATGCGTGATTCTCCCTCGTGTAGAGGTATATACGTGCGCCTGCTGGGCAGCTTGGGCCTCCCTATTCATGCCAGAAAGGTCAATCTCACCAACAACATACCTTCTCTACCATGCTGGATCACCGTATATTTAATTATGAACTCCGGTATTCCTGATCAGGGTAATTTCCTATGTCTATTCATATAATCTAATCAGAGGTTGAGCTTGCCAGGAAAAGGTGGAATATACACGTTGATAACATCAACTCTGCAAGCTCAGGCCTGAGGCGAACAAGGAGCTATTCACAGGGAGACGTTAGATCTTGGAGATTACACCAGTTGACAGAATAATTCAGGAAATTAATGACTTTCTTAAATAGACAACTGACTCTAACTAAACTACAAACATCAGATTCTCTGATGTCGGGGCGACAAAATGATCTAACTCCAGGCGCGATCAGAAACTCATGGATATCCTTAGGGAACGAAACCGATGGGTATCGTTGGTCCTGGCAGACTCAACACTCACTTACTTGACACGTCTTATTAACAATAAGGACAGTTGAAGCGTTCAACACCACTCACAATGGATCTTGAATGTTTCAACTGTAAACAGATATATCTAAGCTGACTCTAAACCAGGGTGTTCTCTCTCACATTCAAATACATTATATAGAGAGGTTGGTTTCAGTGAGTCAGAGAAAATGGGATAACGGAGGACTGAGGCGTCTTGAAGTGACGAGAAAACGGACTCCTCAGATGGAGGACTCAAAATAAAAGCAGAGGTACATGTTTTGTGGGCTATTGAGCGTAATATGAATCATTTAATTTTGGCGTTAACTGACGTGTACGACCGTGGTCGTTACAATAGCACCGTCGGCTATCATACATAGTAGCACCATCTCAACACACCTGTTACACTCCATACCTGCAAGTATGTGACTCCTTGTTATGAGGGCTGGTACTGCCACCATTTATGAGGGCTTGAACTGTCACCATTTATAAGGGCCTCTGTGTGCCAGTAACAATTCCTTTTACTCTTATACTTATCATCATTGGTAGCGTGACGATATGAGGCTCGTGGGTAGGTGTAATGATAATATCGAGCAATAGGGAAGAAATAACGGTAAATACTGTAGGTAATTAATAGACACGATTATACAAATACAAAGTTTATTTAACATGAATATGAAATTAAAAGAAAGAATTTATTTGTACTAACAGACGAAATCTAGTACTAGGCCCTCAGGCTCAACATACTCACACCATTACTGGGTGGACATAATAACACTTCCAACCCTACTGGGTGGACATACTCAACACACAACTATTATAATCACTTAGCACCATAAATACTAGGGCAACTGCCACTACAACACTGAGTCGTCAGGTGTGATACTCAAGCAACAGCCATGGGGTCCAGCCACCATGGAGTACTTTCCAACGAACTCTGGAGATCCCAGTGGATTAATTTCACCACACAAATAACCCTACTGAGTTAGACACTCATCCACCAATGATGGGGGCTGGTAGTGGTGGGTGGCTTGGTGATCCGGCGTCACCTCGTGGGCCGAGCGTTAGGGCTAGACGAGCCAGCTATGGGGGCTATAGGTAGTAGGGTGTGTCAATTTTGTCAACATGTTAAAAATCAAATTTGGTAGTCAAAATATTGTGCCTCTTTATGCCTAAACTTGAGATTAGCAAACAAAAATGAATTGAAATAACCCTCACCTACATCAATTATACCTTAAAGTTTCAAATATCAGTATTTCAACAAATTAATGAGACTTGATTAGAATTATTCACTTGATATTAACTAATCTCATGTAAGCATATGGATTATGGAGTATTTTATGGTTCTATAGCTTGTGTACAATATGCATGTCATGAACAGGCTCTCCGTGTGGGACAGTTTAATTCTTGTTTTGACTTGTACCAAGCGTGAGGATAAGGCGCCCGGCTCACTCTCCTTCTAGATATCATAGACGGCGGTTTGCTCTCATTGCACTTGCACCTACTCTACCAGACGAATTCTACATTTTAATTATTGTAAGTAGGGCATATTGATTGTCGCAGTTACTTATATCATTGTATAAAACATTATGTTCTAAGAAATTATTATGTTATTTCTGTTACAGCATTTTTGATAAACAAATTGATATTTTTTGAAACAACAATTGAATTATGAAACATTGAAATATTTTTCTATTTGTCAGATAGCGTGAAGATGTCAAAATTGAAGACAAGAAGTCAGTTGTCAACCCACTTGAGCCTGCTAGTTGGTAAAGGGAAGGAGCTTCCTGTATCAGAACTTCCAACAGTGAGAGACATGCTAAGATTAGGGTTACTCCTTCGAGAAAAAAATGCAAAGGACAGAAGGAACTACTGTATACAGATAAAGAACTCATAAATGACATGATAGTCCCTCTTCTGCATCAATGGACAAAAGCTAATGCACTATTCAAACCACCTGTGATTAATCAGTGTCGAACTATTGAGCTAAAACTAACGAAATTATGGCACAAAGCAGTTGAAACATCACTTGGTAAAGGAAACTTGGCCAGGAAAAATGAATTTCTGCACACACTTGATACTCTGTTTGACATTTTGACCTGCAAGTGCTCCATACAATTATGTTCTGAATCCAACTGTTCTCACTCAGGTAAGAGAGAAAATAATTCCCACATTGATTGTGGTTGTCCTCGTGAAAAGAAGATCCCTGTTTTAGAGCTTGAATTTATAAAGGCACAGAGGACAAAGGCAGAAGGCCAAGGAAGTATGCAAATGGGTTCAATAGATTATTCAGAAACAAAGAAGCAGATTGCTAATGCCAAGAAGAGAGAACAAATCCGAGAGAGGGAACAAAAGAAGAAAATGAAGAGTGAAGAAGCCATCCAAAGAGAGGAAGAGCTGTGTCAAGATGTTTATCACTTCTTTGATAGCTCTTCTGATGAACAGGAAGCAACATCAGATGATAGTTCCAAAGAGCCATCTGAACCTTTACCAAAGAAAATGAAATACAACACAAGAAATATTTCAAACATTGCTTTAGCTAGTATTCGCCACCATGCTGGACTTCGTGAGGCTGCAGAAATTGCAACTGCCGCTTGGATAGATGCAGTCCTCATTAGCCGAGAGGATGTATCTTTGGTGATAGATCATAATAAAATTAGAAGAGCACAAGAAAAAATAATGAAGGAAATATCTGATCAGCATGAAAAAGATTTAAGCGAGGGAGGGCTCTCCTGTCTTTTGTTTGATGGAAGAATAGATGACACAAAAGTTTTGCTAGAAGTAGAGGGAGTGAACAGAAAGTTTCCAGGTCTCATCAAAGAAGAACACTACTCTGTCTGTTCTGAGCCTGGTGGTCGGTTTTTGTTTCACTTTGCTCCCGAAACTGAAGTAGAAGGGAAGAAACATGCAGAGGTCATTGCTGATCATATTTTATGTTGGGTTCAGGAGAGAGGACTAGGCAGTTCACTGCAGGCTGTTGGTGGAGATTCAACTGCAGTGAACACCGGATGGCAGGGGGGTGTAATGACGCATTTAGAGAAAAAACTAGGAAGAAGACTTGTTTGGATTGTATGTGATTTACATACAGGCGAGCTACCTCTTCGTCATCTCATCCAGGAACTTGATGGCCCTACAAAGAGCAACAACAAGTGGTCAGGTCCCCTTGGCATCATGCTGGATGAAGCAACACAACTAGAAATAAATACAACCTTTCCAAAGGTCGAAGTTGGCCCTCCCCTTCCGGCGTTGTCTGAAGGAGTCATCAAAGATCTCAGCACAGATCAATCCTATGCTTATCGTATTGCCCAAGCAATAAGATCAGGAGAAGTGCCTCAGTCATTGGCTCTCTTGGAGATTGGACCTGTCAGTCACAGCCGTTGGTTAACTACAGCTCTTCGTTTCTGCAGGATTTGGATTTCCAAACACGAATTGAAGGGCAAAGTGCTGAAGAATTTGAGGTTAATTGTTGAATTTATTATTGGAGTTTATCTTCCCCAGTGGTTTAGTGTGAAACTTAATCCTATGTGGGTGGATGGGCCCAATCACCTTTTGTTTCAATTGCAGCTAGTAAGAACACAGAGGAAGGTAGTGAGGGACATCGTGTTACCTGTGGCAAGAAGGTCCGCTTGGTATGCTCGATCAGAAGCAGTTTTGCAAGCAATGCTTTGCAGTCAATGTACCAATCTCCGAACCGAGGCTGTAGAAGTCATTCTAAAGATTAGAGGAACGCTAATAGATGACGACCAGTTGGGAGACTGTTCGTTTCATTCAAGAAAAGTTCCCCCAATAAACGTCAATGCCACCAAATTGTCAGAATTGGTTTGACTTGAGTTTGGAAGTCTTAGAGCCACCATTGACAACAAGTCTAACTAGCCAAGAATTGAGAAACCTTAAAGAGACTCCAATGCAGGTGCCGAAGTGGCCTTCCCACACTCAAAGTGTGGAGAGATGTGTGAAAATGGTCACAGAAGCAGCGGGCCATGTTTACAGCCACGAGAGGCGAGAAGGTTACATCAAAGCACAAATAGCAAGCAGACTACTGATGACAAGAAACCAAAGCAAAGAGAGTATGAAGGCATTGGTTACTTTCAAATAGACTACGGACAATAAAATATAATAATTTGAAACTTGAAACAGTAACATGTGTGCAAACGCTGGTTATGTTATAAATTCACAAATATGTACATTTAAAAATCCATTTGATGTAGGTAGGACTTATTATAAAAAAAAATTTATGCCAGAATATTGTTTTGCATGCTTAAAGACTACAATAAATTGCTACCAAATTACTCGATTTTCAATTTAGCCAGTTCACCCCCTAAATTGACACACCCTAATAGGTAGTCTGAAGTGTCTGACGGCCGGGTCTCACGAAGGTAACAGATCCTACTGGACCTCGGACATCTCCCCAGACATTGTGGATACAACATCCACCCTACAGACACGGCCTAGGCTGCGTTAGGGACCTGTATGGATGAAGGGACGGGCACTTACTAACGGTGACAACAACATCACGTTTCAGGGGACGTTAAAGACGTAAATATGACTTCACTCAGAGCATATCAACTACGTTACTGTAACGCTTGCACAAGCAACTATTAATTGGGTCAAATCACTTAAAGAAGGGCAAATTACAACACAGCGTGGAATGACATACCTGTATGGATGAAGGGACGGGCACTTACTAACGGTTGAAATGCCCGCGGCGCCCTCACTCAAACCAGACCAGGGAGTCCACCTACTCCTATTCCGATGAATTAATTTACTGTACACTCTGACGTTGAAACTGAGACTATGAACTCATTTTCATTCTCAATTATTATCTCAACTAACAATGCTCTGACTCAGCTATCGAAAGCAAAATTAAATGATTACAAAGGGTTAGATGGCAACAGGTCCCAGCATACAGCGTCTGCTCCCATAGACAAAGGCTGCTCATCGGTGACGTCATCAAGGAACCGAGAAAACGGAGTACGTTTCCACTGGGGGACTCAAGAGGGTTTTGTGGACGTTTGAGCGTAATATGAATCCTTAAGGTTTTCAGGTTAGCTCTTATCATGACCACTACATTGTGACTTTTAGGTATACACAACGGGCACCTCGTTCGCACACCGCCCTCGGTGGGTAAAGACGAGGGCTTCACCTAGAGACATACCAACACTATTTTTACGCCTGGTATTATAGGTCGCTCCAAGTGACGACCGCAGTTTCTCACGGTCTCCTTAGTTGTGACTATTCATGTGGAGTGGTGCGCTGGGAATCCACAGGTTCACAGTGGACTGGCATAGCGGGGAGTAGTCCCCACCTGTTGTGACGCTCAAGGGGACAATGGCGGCCGGGCGGCAAGGTACTCCGACCACATGGCACCTGAGGTGACGGTAGAACGGAGAAGACTCAGCAATAATGCCTGACGGGCGGTTATTCCACCCCTTAACACATTCCTATCACACTTATATATCAGGCAAAGCTTTAAACTGTAGTAACTTCTATTTATCAACCTTAATTATAGGGCGGGATATAGCCCGCTAGGACACTGACCTGAGGTGACGGTAGAACGGAGAAGATTGAGGCCAGTGCCCCGCCGCTCCCCGTCACATAGGCCTACAGTTTCCAATCCTCAATTTACACTTTTGTTTCTTATGGTTCTCACCTGAACACTTTTCGGTATATTGTCACTCATGTCTTATAAACACATATTTTAATCCTAAATTGCACACTAAGGTAAGGTCTTGGTTTGCTAGTGCTTGGGTAAATGCCTGGGATTATAATATCAACGTGGCATCTGAGGCGGGTACATGACGCGCCTTGAAACAAAGGCTGAATGTTCATGGCGGGGGTGTATCAACTTCACTTAAAACTGTAATGAGGGATCCTCCTCTCACACATTGCACTATTTGAACACAGACATAAGATTCTCTGATCACTGTACCTGTCGTGGGTATATGTCACCTGAGGTTACGAGGTGTATTAAATTCATGCCGACGCATACACGATATTTCC
This sequence comes from Homarus gammarus, assembly GCA_958450375.1. Classification (NCBI taxonomy): domain Eukaryota; kingdom Metazoa; phylum Arthropoda; class Malacostraca; order Decapoda; family Nephropidae; genus Homarus; species Homarus gammarus. The sequence goes on along the minus strand of CAUDMG010000540.1, from coordinate 1,041,739 downwards.
TTCCAAGTATAGTTTCTGGATCACTGTCAACACCTCACATAATTCTGATACATTTATCCTTTTTCCTGATCATTGTTCTCATGTATTTTCATATGATATCTGTGGAAGTTATGTTCGCTACACGCTCACAGACGTAAATAGTAAGACCTTCAAACCCTGATCCACACTTAGTCTTACAGTACACTAGTCCGGCTCAACTGGACTTTAACATTCATCTTATGCCTACCCTGAGTGATCCTTAATGCTATGAATACATACACTTAATATGATATAACTATACCTGGGTACAATACAACACATGGTCTAGGAACCTTGAGTAGGTGAGTTGTCCTTTATCAATGTTTCCCGTTTTCTGAGGTTCTACAAGCGCGGTGCATTTGAATGTTATGTAGCGTAATATGAATTAAATGGGATTTTTAGGGATGACAATGATGTGCGCAGTACACCACCACCCTATTTGTGAACCAGTTCCTTCCTATCTCCCTCCTAAACCTAAACTTATCCAACTTAAATCTGTTGCTTCGAGTCCTATCCTGCTCGGATATTATAAGAACTTTATCTATATCCCCTTTATTGATTCCTTTCACCCACTTAAATACTTCTATCATATCTTTCTAGGGAATGCAAGTTAAGTTTCTTTAACCTATCCTGATATGGAAGGTTTCTAAGTCCCGGAATCATTTTCGTCATTCTTCGCTGCACCAACTCAAGTGAATTGATATCCATTCTATAATAGGGGCACCAGAACTGAACCACATAATCGAGGTGCGGCCTGACTAGTGCGAGACATAGTTGCAATAAGACCTCTGCACTCTTGTAACTTACACTTCTAGATATAAAACCCACTACTGTTTGCCTTATTTTGAACATTAAGGCACCGTTTTCTAGGCCGTAGGTCCGGGCTTACAAGTACCCCTAGGTCTCTTTCACAAGTCGACTTTTCTAGGTTGATGTCAAGGCTGTATACATTGACAGTATTTGTTCTTCCAATATTAAGTACGCTGCACTTGCTGGTGTTGAATTTCATTTGCCATTTTTCAGACCACCCCTGCAGTTTTAGATCCTCCTGTAATGAATTTGCATCCTGCCCTGAAATAATCTGCCGCCCTATTTTGGTGTCATCCGCAAACTTGCTTATGTCAAGACAGCTGAGGCGGACAAGTTACCCTCCCTTTGGTTCATCTATATTCTGTCTGAACCTGTACACACTTCTAGTGAGTATTGCTGTACTGTGCGGTGTTGAACTCCTCTGTTCTTATTTCTCTCTCTCTCTCATTTATTAGGTTATCATTCATTACACACATACTGTTAATGTTTTCTATAAACATCAACATAAAGACAACATTAATATGAAGTTTTGTCGTAATGTTTATAGCTAGGGTACCCAGTCCTCGTCTGTCCTGGGCCAAGATTTATTGCCATAAGAATGAGTGCCGGCAATCGCCTTAAGGGCGATTAACGGCGGCAGGGGGGCCATAAGAATGAGTGCCGGCAATCGCCTTACGGGCGATTAACGGCGGCAGGGGGGCGATAAGAATGAGTGGCAGCAATCGCCTTACGGGCGATCAGCGGCGGCAGGGCGGCCATAAGAATAAGTGGCGGTAATCGCCTTACGGGCGATTAACGGCGGCAGGGGGCCATAAGAATGAGTGGCGGCAATCGCCTTACGGGCGATTAACGGCGGCAGGGGGGCGATAAGAATGAGTGTCGCCAATCGCCTTACGGGCGATTAATGGCGGCAGGAAGGCGATAAGAATGAGTGGCAGCAATCGCCTTACGGGCGATTAACGGCGGAAGGGGGGCGATAAGAATGAGTGGCGGCAATCGCCTTACGGGCGATTAGCGGTGGCAGGGGGGCGATAAGAATGAGTGTCGGCAATCGCCTTATGGGCAATTAATGGCGGCAGGGGGGCGATAAGAATGAGTGGCGGCAATCGCCTTACAGCCGATTAACAGCGGCAGGGGGGCCATAAGAATGAGTGCCGGCAATCGCTTTACGGGCGATTAACGGCGGCAGGGTGGCCATAAGAATGAGTGGCGGCAATCGCCTTACGGGCGATTAACGGCGGCAGGGGGCCGATAAGAATGAGTGTCGGCAATCGCCTTACGGGCGATTAATGGCGGCAGGGGGGCGATAAGAATGAGTGGCGGCAATTGCCTTACGGGAGATTAACGCCGGCAGGGGGGCGATAAGAATGAGTGGCGGCAATCGCCTTACGGGCGATTAACGGCGGCAGGGGGGCGATAAGAATGAGTGCCGGCAATCGCCTTACGGGCGATTAACGGCGGCAAGGGGGCGATAAGAATGAGTGGCGGCAATCGCCTTACGGGCGATTAACGGCGGCAGGGGGGTGATAAGAATGAGTGGCGGCAATCGCCTTACTGGCGATTAAGGGCGGCAGGGGGGCCGTATGAACGAGTGGCGGCAATCGCCTTACGGGCGAATAACGGCGGCAGGGGGGCGATAAGAATGAGTGGCGGCAATCGCCTTACGGGCGATTAACGGCGGCAGGGGGGCGATAAGAATGAGTGGCGGCAATCGCCTTACTGGCGATTAACGGCGGCAGGGGGGGCGATAAGAATGAGTGCCGGCAATCGCCTTACGGGCGATTAACGGCGGCAGGGGGGCGGTAAGAATGAGTGGCGGCTGGCGCCTTAAGGGCGATTAACGGCGGCAGAGGGGCCGCAAGAATGAGTGGCGGCAATCGCCTTACGGACGATTAACGGCGGCAGTGGGGCCGTAAGAATGAGTGGCGGCAATCGCCTTACGGGCAATTAATGGCGGCAGGGGGGTGATAAGAATGAGTGGCGGCAATCGCCTTACGGACGATTAACGGTGGCAGGGGGGCAATAAGAATGAGTGGCGGCAATCGCCTTACGGGCGATTAACTGCGGCAGGGGGGTGATAAGAATGAGTGGCGGCAATCGCCTTACGGGCGATTAACGGCGGCAGGAAGGCCGTATGAACGAGTGGCGGCAATCGCCTTACGGGCGATTAACGGCGGCAGGGGGGCGATAAGAATGAGTGGCGGCAATCGCCTTACTGGCGATTAATGGCGGCAGGGGGGCGATAAGAATGAGTGGTGGCAATCGCCTTACGGGCGATTAACGGCGGCAGGGGGGCGATAAGAATGAGTGGCGGCAATCGCCTTACGGGCGATTAACGGCGGCAGGGGGGCCATAAGAATGAGTGTTGGCAATCGCCTTACGGGCGATTAACGGCGGCAGGGGGGCCATAAAAATGAGTGCCGGCAATCGCCTTACCGTTGATTAACGGCGGCAGGGGGCCGATAAGAATGAGTGTCGGCAATCGCCTTACGGGCGATTAATGGCGGCAGGGGGGCGATAAGAATGAGTGGCGGCAATCGCCTTACGGGAGATTAACGGCGGCAGGGGGGCGATAAGAATGAGTGGCGGCAATCGCCTTACGGGCGATTAACGGCGGCAGAGGGGCTGTAAGAATGAGTGGCGGCAATCGCCTAATGGGCGATTAACGGCGGCAGGGGGGTGATAAGAATGAGTGGCGGCAATCGCCTTACGGGCGATTAACGGCGGCAGGGGGGCAATAAGAATGAGTGGCGGCAATCGCCTTACGGGCGATTAACGGCGGCAGTGGGGTGATAAGAATGAGTGGCGGCAATCGCCTTACGGGCGATTAACGGCGGCAGGGAGGCCGTATGAACGAGTGGCGGCAATCGCCTTACGGGCGATTAACGGCGGCAGGGGGGCGATAAGAATGAGTGGCGGCAATCGCCTTACTGGCGATTAATGGCGGCAGGGGGGCGATAAGAATGAGTGGCGGCAATCGCCTTACGGGCGATTAACGGCGGCAGGGGGGCGATAAGAATGAGTGGCGGCAATCGCCTTACGGGCGATTAACGGCGGCAGGGGGGCCATTAGAATGAGTGCCGGCAATCGCCTTACGGGTGATTAACGGCGGCAGGGGGCTGATAAGAATGAGTGTCGGCAATCGCCTTACGGGCGATTAACGGTGGCAGGAGGGCCATAAGAATGAGTGGCGGCAATCGCCTTACGGGCGATTAACGGCGGCAGGGGGGCGATAAGAATGAGTGGCGGCAATCGCCTTACGGGCAATTAACGGCGGCAGGGGGGCAATAAGAATGAGTGGCGGCAATCGCCTTACGGGCGTTTAACGGCGGCAGGGGGGCGATAAGAATGAGTGGCGGCAATCGCCTTACGAGCGATTAACGGCGGCAGGGGGGCGATAAGAATGAGTGGTGGCAATCGCCTTACTGGCGATTAACGGTGGCAGGGGGGCGATAAGAATGAGTGGCAGCAATCGCCTTACGGGCGATTAACGGCGGCAGGGGGGCCATAAGTATGAGTGCCGGCAATCGCCTTGCGGGCGATTAACGGCGTCAAGGGGGCGATAAGAATGAGTGGCGGCAATCGCCTTACGGGCGATTAACGGCGGCAGGGTGGCCATAAGAATGAGTGGCGGCAATCGCCTTACGGGCGATTAACGGCGGCAGGGGGGGCCATAAGAATGAGTGTTGGCAATCGCCTTACGGGCGATTAACGGCGGCAGGGGGGCGATAAGAATGAGTGGCGGCAATCGCCTTATGGGCGATTAACGGCGGTAGGGGTGCGATAAGAATGAGTGGCGGCAATCACCTTACGGGCGAATAACGGCGGCAGGGGGGCGATAAGAATGAGTGGCGGCAATCGCCTTACGGGCGATTAACGGCGGCAGGGGGCCCATAAGAGTGAGTGCCGGCAATCGCCTTACGGGCGATTAACGGCGACAGGGGGGCGATAAGAATGAGTGGCGGCAATCGCCTTACGGGCGATTAACCGCGGCAGGAAGGCCGTATGAACGAGTGGCGGCAATCGCCTTACGGGCTATTAACGGCGGCAGAGGGGCGATAAGAATGAGTGGCGGCAATCGCCTTACGGGCGATTAACGGCGGCAGGGGGGGCGATAAGAATGAGTGGCGGCAATCGCCTTACGGGCGATTAACGGCGGCAGGGGGGCGATAAGAATGAGTGGCGGCAATCGCCTTACGGGCGATTAACGGCGGCAGGGGGGCGATAAGAATGAGTGCCGGCAATCGCTTTACGGGCGATTAACGGCGGCAGGGGGGCGATAAGAATGAGTGGCGGCAATCGCCTTACGGGCGATTAACGGCGGCAGGGGGGCGATAAGAATGAGTGCCGGCAATCGCTTTACGGGCGATTAACGGCGGCAGGGGGGGCGATAAGAATGAGTGGTGGCAATCGCCTTACGGGCGATTAACGGCGGCAGGGTGGCCATAAGAATGAGTGGCGGCAATCGCCTTACGGGCGATTAACGGCGGCAGGGGGGCGATAAGAATGAGTGTCGGCAATCGCCTTACGGGCGATTAACGGCGGCAGGGTGGCCATAAGAATGAGTGGCGGCAATCCTCACCAACTAGCTCTCTCTACTCAACGCTTGTAACCATGCTGCCTTCCCAGCACCAAGCTGCATTGTACATCCAATACAACATGTATACAGAGAGCACATTGTGAGTTTCCTTTTTCCATCCCATCCTGAGTGTGAACCAACATCACGTACCCCACAATGGGTCTGATATATATATATATATATATATATATATATATATATATATATATATATATATATATATATATATATATATATATGTATGTGTGTTTGTACCTGTATGTGCAAAATTTCCTCCATATGTTTGTTGCTCAACCAACCTCGTTATTATGTAATAGTTCTTTCAAATATCGCACCAACTTATTACATCATAAAGCTTGATGTTAATGCCTTGTGAAATACTATAACTCATATAGTTTATATAAGTAATTTATCCCACTTAAATAATCCGCAGTGGATGTATACACAATATACAAGTTTTATGATTGACTTTTATATTATGATTTAAAAAGATATTCAGGATTTCTTAGTGATCTATAAACGAAAAACCCAAATAAGTTGTGGAAAATAATTATATTGCAGAAGGAGGATCAGAAGAGGATCAGGTAATCTGAACCTATTCTTGCCGCCCGTCTCGATCTGCTTCTCTCTTTTTTCATTTCCACTTGTATTATTATTGTTTCCGTCTTGCGTGACGCATCCATGTCAAGCATAACAAGACCTTACCTGAAAAATTCTTCATGAAATACTTATGATTAATATCGCTGTCTGAGCTCACAACCAACGTAGAGAGATGTGAAGACGTGTTGAGGAGTTCTTATTTATGAAATGGCGGATGTGTTATCGACTAGCCTGGATCCCCTGACTACGGGGAGCCCGACCATTACCACCCCTTCACCACCACCACCACCAACAACCACCACTACTACCACCACTACCACCACTGCTCCTGACAACACCACCACCACACAACCACCATTCGAGAAGGATGGCTTCTGCAAGTTGATCTTGTACATGGAGATAGGAGACTCCAGGTGAGGTGTCTGGCTCTCACCACCGTGTATCACAAATTCTCACTTTTACCATATTGTACTTGTAGTTACAGAGATTATAGTGTAGGGGAAGGTCGTTACTTAAGATCTTGATATGTTTGGATCAAATATTTGTTGATAGTTGTTACTGCACACCTTGTTAAGTAAAGGTGAAATCAAGAAAATTATGCTTCTGATGTCCATATTTTGTTGTTTTGTGTGTACATGGTTAAGACTTTCACATTATTATCACAGTAAACCAACCCATAGACAACCTTACACGGTTGGTAAAGGTTCAGTGCATCATACGAGTGTAATTTAAGGAATGCTCACTTACTGACCAAGTTACAAGAAGAAAATGTATAATACTTGACGAGAGTGTTCCGGCCAGAGCAGCAACCTGGCCAAATGTATACTGTACTGTTTAGGGGAATGTTTGGTAATGCTATAAAATTGGCACCTAAAAACTAATGGTTTTCAGAATTTATTTACAAAACTTGTATTTTTTCTATTTATTTGTATTTAATAGATCTTGTTTCAGAACTACATAAAAGTAACTTTGAATTTACTAAGAAAATGCCAAGTACAGTACAGTATGCTGTGGCCTCTGTGACTTGAGTGGTTCAACAAAATATTTAACAAACTATTACAGAACTGTATCTAATATTATCAGAAGTGAACCACAGTATTGACCACTTTATTTATTCTTCAATGGTTCATCTCTTGGAAAATCATAGTTTAGTGATGAATTGTTTTACTTGACAGTAGTGTGTGTGTTTAGTGCAGGGGCATAGAGGCAGTTGAGCACTTGCCACGGTGAATTAGGTGTATCAAGTTCAACTGATTTCTTTTCCTAGGAAATAACTTCTAAATTTAAAGTACATAAATGAAATTGTTAACACTTAAGATGTCAGACTCATGGAATGGAGCCACTTTCAGGAAATTTTCTATAGAAGGAAACTTGTTGCTTACCTCATGAATAGAGAGAAATGGCTGGAGGAATTGCAGTGTTCCTATTTAGGTTCCTAATGTTTACATCCTCAATATCCTTCTGCACCACTCAGGGAGCTATCAAGGAAGCTGGTATGTATTACTCATGTGTGCATCAGGAGACAAACAATGTTTCATAATAAAATAAACTAACTAGACCTCCCAAACCTAACCTAACTTCCTTGAATTGAAAGGCTTTATTTTGTTATTCATTTTAGGTTATGTGAGGTAGTTTTTTATTATTATTAATAGGAGAAAGGTGAATGTGGAAATCCAAGTGACACACTTTATTCACTCTTAGCAAAAACAATGGAAAACTGAAAGCAGGAAATTTTCAGTTTCTTCACCCATTTCTTTCTATCCATGAGGTAAGAAACAAGTTTTCTCCCCCAGAAAATTTTCTTAAAGTGCCTCCTTCCTTTTACACTGATGTCTACAGTATAGTATTACCAATACTTTATGTACTGTATTGAAAGATGCTAATAATATTTTATGTTCTGATATGTGATATATAATTGATGTTTATTCTATTTATTATTAAAATTATCTAAATATGTATACATGAGATCCTAATTATGAATATCACACAGTACATAGAGGTAGTCTTTTACACCCTAAAAATGAATTACCAGCTTACTGTTAGTCGTCGTTACAGAGTTCGTGTGTGGGACTTATTGCTGCTCCTGCCAACACTTTTATTTCTCATTGGTCTCCTTCTCAAGATAAACAGTGCGAGGCTCAAGTTGCGTGCCGTGCACAGCCCTATATATGCAACATTTTATGGCCTGGTGAGTGGGCTAGCTTATTTTATATTCATCCTCCCCAGAAATGCTAGAGCAGCTTATTTTATCAGTGTTTCTTTGTTTCTCTATTGTGCAGATAGAACCATGAGGACTACAGTGTTCAGTTGTGGTTAACACATCTTTTACTGTTCACTCTCACAAGACATTATAACCACTACAGAGTCATTGAAAGAATTTGTCACATTTCGTAATGAAGATCTCCATAAATCTCCCAGTGATGTTTCAGAGGTTTGCTGGTAACAAGTTAAAAAGTCTGGAGTCTAGGAGAACAATGTTATACAATCTCCTTTGCTTGCACAGTACAGTGCTTATGCCACCTCAGCGTCTCAGTGAATATGTTTATAAATAATATAAGCAAAGTCTGCTAATCTTTCAAAATTTTAATAGTAATGTTTGGTAAAATTTAAAGAATGACGAATTAGTTTTTTCCACTCCTACTAACCCTCTCCCACTCCAGTAGGGTGACTTTAACATATATACTGTATGTCACAGAGAATGATTTCTATAAAATTTTCCAGATTTGGCTCAACACATTGATATCTGTGGCAAGATGTGTTGTGTCAATGACCGTAAACGCAGCTACTCCCTCAGGAGACGTTGCCAACAAGTTACTGTACGTTATTGTACGTTTCTTCCTGCTGGCCACTGAGATGAGCGTAGTTGTTTTTGCTGTCTTTTTTGGTGAGTTTTTTAAGAACTTAATTTGTGGCAAAGTTTTAGTGCGCTTAATGTTACTTGTAGTTTTCTTTGCTAAGGGATATGTATAGGGTGGGTAATTTCTGATGGTTCATATGTGTATTGTAATTTTTGTATTATTCATGCAGGTCACTTGGACAACAAGACCAGTATCAGGCGGGTGCTTGTTGTAACCTCCATGATCGCCCTGCCATACTCTGTGGTACAAGGAGCTCTGGAGGTGCTCACTCCTGACCATGACTTTGATGTCCCCAGCAAGGACTATGAGCTGTTTGGTCATGGTGGCTCACTTTTCTGGCTCATCTCCTCCATTTTCTTCACACTGGTAAGTTTCTTGTGTTTACAGTACAGTACAGTATATATATTGCCCTGGCTGTTCTTACTTTCTATACAATGTCTATATAAGCAACAATTTATCTTCATGTTTTTATTCTTGTAATTTACTTTCTTGACAAAGTGAAACATATTGTTGGTAGAATTTTATGAAGCACAAGAGTATATATATATATATATATATATAAATTTTTTTTACAAAGTTGTCATACATGAATGCTGAGATAATTATTACAGTACTGTAACAAACTGAATCATTTCTCACTTCATTTTTTTTTTTCTTCAGATCTACTCATTCATCTTGGTGTTAAGACTTGATTGGTTGAGGAAGCGCTTCCTCTTTCTCCTCTGGATGCCGAGTGAGTTGACTGTTGTCTCATTTATGATTTAATTTTTTTTTACTTTGACAGTGGCATTGTTTAATCATAATTTAGAATATTGCAATACCCATTGCAGAGATATATTACAAATCCATTTGTTTAATGCTCAGGTTATCTGAAAACCTCAGATAACTGGCATTTTTTAATATTATTAAATTTTTTTTATGGTTTATTGTGTTGTAGTACATAATTAAGTCTCTTAAATTCCAAGAGATGTCTCCCAGTACTCTGTTGTCTCTCACTGCCTCCCATTCCTGTGTCTCCAACAGTCCATTGTAACTGAATTAATCAAACTATGTTGTCTGGGAAGTGTGCTGTGGGTCTACCCTCTGAAATTTGCTCTGATCCAAAGAGGAAGTGTAGAGTGTTAATTTTACTGCTGAAAGGGAGAGAGGCATTGAGTCATGAACACATCAGTGGAATAGCAATACTTTATGATTTAAAAGATTAATGGGAAAAATTTATAAAGTTTTACATTCAAATGCAACTTCTCTATGATAAATTGGAAGTATATTCAGTGCAGCTGCTTTGGTGTTCACAATTATATATAGTACATGTATAATTATTTGTATGTAGAATCACCACATCTGGTTACTAATCCTAGGAATGTTATGTTAGGTTGTGCTGCTAAATCATTTATGTGTCTTAATCTTTCAGTGAAACGTGCATTCTATGTGTACCTGGGGTTCTTGGCCGTGCTGAACCTGATCCAGAGCATTGGCAGCGGTCTGTATCATGTCCGCATGGCTGCAGGACTCTGCCTCGTCAACGCAACGACCTGGACGTACTTCTCTCTCCTCGCTCCTCTAATCTACTATACTTTTATATCGGAATTCTTTGGGTAAGTATTGGGATTCTTCAGGCAAATTAGGGTTCAAAAAGTAATTATCAGTTATACTTAAAATGATACATCCAGTATATTCCACTGGAAGTTCAGGTAAAAAATTTTTTGTGTGTGATTCATATTTGTGTTCTTTGACAGTTATAATCTTATACTCCTGACGTACCATTTGATTAGTGCTGTGCACTGTGTAAATAAATAAGAAATGAGGAACTTGTGTTTTTCATAATGCAGTTGTAGGAATTTTTAAAACTCCTACATATAATGCCTAGTTCCCACTGTAAAGATGGTCAGCAATAGGAAGGACATCAGCGGTAGAACTTGCTTCAAATATGCCATCAGGTGATCAGGTCTAATCCACGCAAGTGTTGAAAATGGTTATGGGTCAGGATGGCTGGAAATAATTAAAAGAAAAAGAATTTGTCCTACATAAAATTGCCTGTTTTACATATATTGATTACATTGCAGTAGAATATAATCTTATCATTACTTTCATCATTTTTCTCTCCTCTGATACAGACAGAAGAGTCGTGAACAGGTTGAGAATATTGTTTTCTCTTATAAATCAGAAGATGATGATGATACCAGCTCATTGCCCCTTCCAGGCACTGAATTCCCTCAGCAGAATATATATCAGGTATGAAAGCTTTGGGTAATGTGTGTATTTTGCTTTGTGTGTATTATTCCTCAGTAGAATACAGTATAGGTACAGTACAGTAGTCCCATAATATATCACATATTTTGACATAACCAGAAGTGAGTTCGAACCATCAAATAGTCTTTTAACTTTTTGACAATCCTGAAAATCTATTGTCGAAGCAGTCACGTGAAATTTACAAATAATCGCCACATAAGGGTTAAAAGTTAAAATTTTGAGATGGAGGATAGATTAAGCATGTGTATGTGTACAATAATTCTATTAATTTTTCACCATATGATTCAGATTAACTTTCATGGATAACATTTTCAACATAGGCTAATGATTTTTCTTTCTTAACAGTCAAACAGTGCTCCTTACAGCAGCTTGTCAGAAGAGGTGGTTGGTGATGGCCAGACCCCAGTTAACCCTCTTTACACCGCTTCCCTCCAGAGTCCAGACTCCATCACTGGTTACTCCATCAACTCCGTCGATGATATTACCATCAATGCATACAACAAGTCCCAAACACAGTGAATTGGTAATGATAAGTAAGCATTTGTAGTTACTTAAGTCAGAGGAAGTGTGAGTGTGTGTGATGCTGTTGTTTGTGTTGTTGTCAGGAAGCACAGAGATGTTGTCGGTATGTGAGGTAATTTATGTCTTAAATGCATTATATATATATATATATATATATATATATATATATATATATATATATATATATATATATATATATATATATATATATGTATATATAATCAACGACCTCACCAGCAAGGAATCGAACCCTCGACCTACTGGGTGTGACTAGGGAACGCTTACCGGCTGGGCCACAAGGACACTAAAAGCAGTTCTAGACTCTGTTATATTTCACACAAAGCCTGTTCATCGAGCTGATGGCGCCGTGAACCTCAATGGGAAACTGCCCGTGCCTCTTATGTGGTGCCATCAGCTCGATGAACAGGCTTTGTGTGAAATATAACAGAGTCTAGAACTGCTTTTAGTGTCCTTGTGGCCTAGCCGGTAAGCGTTCCCTAGTCACACCCAGTAGGTCGAGGGTTCGATTCCTTGCTGGTGAGGTCGTTGATTATATGTTCAAAGTCCGCGTGTTAAATGGACTAAAAATGAAGTATATATATATATATATATATATATATATATATATATATATATATATATATATATATATATATATATATATATATATATATACATAACTGTACAGAATCCCTCATGTGCATCTCCTTCTCCACACCCAATTGAATACACACAAGCACATATCTATGCACTCACTCACTCACTCATGGACTCACACATGCATTCACACACACACACACACACACACACACACACACACACATGCACACACTGATGTAAGTATCCTTTTGATAATACTGTTTCCTAATATTTTATTTTTCCAGTGGTTGTAATGGTTGGTGTTCCTCTGTCTTCCATCCACAATATTGTTGATGCTGTGAACTTATATACAATGTAATTTTTCTTTCATTTTTTAAAGACAACTCTGGATGATATTCCGTGGAGGTCATAGTAGTGGGTGTGAAATTGTGTGGGAATGGTTGGAGGTTAAATGGGTCTAAGTTCTAATAGGCCCTCACCTAACCTAACTGAATCTCACCTAACCTATTCTAATCTAACCTAACCTAGGGTAATGTAAACTAACCCAATCTCACCGCATCTAACTTAACGTAACCTAATCAAATCTTACCTAACGTAACCTAAACTAGCCTAAGCTTACTTAATAATCACTATTAAACCTAACCTAATGAAGCCTAACGTAATCTAATTTAACCTAATCCAACCTAGCTTAGTCCAATCTAAGCCTGCAGACCGTCATGAAGGAACCCCAGGCCTGTTGGTTAGGTTAGGTTAGGGCAGGACTTATTAACACTGGGACTATTAGATCTAGGATTCATTTGATAAATTTTTCCTAGGATATTGGCATATTTGTGAGTTGTTACTTATTATATTGATGATAAATACTGTATATTCTTTCCTGATAAAGTATCCATCATTGCCTTACACAAATATGTCAGCCATGGATGTGAAGGCTTGATAGAATTTTCAGTATAATTTTTTTTCTGTTTGATAAGCTAAGTAATTGGATGAAATTGACTGCCAATTATCAGTTGAGATTAGAAAACCTGTGAAAAATTGTCACACTGCAAAAAGTAAATTATTCTTGAGGGACAGGTGGATAATTATTTGTATACAGTATAGATAAATGAAAAAGCATTTGTTGTTAAACATGTCTGCTGAGGAATTATACTTTAGGAAGTACACACTAGGTACATTTCTTATCATTTGCTGTGTTGTAAGACTTGACAGTGACTCATGTGTCTGATAACATTACCTTTGACAAATATTGTTGCCCGTGATGTAGGGGATGACTTGCACCCTTTTATGCAGTGCTCACGTTTTTGTTATATAAAACACTTACTGTTTTTAACACGGCACATACAACAGAGCCATGGACTGAGCTTCCTCTTGGAGATACAAATCCATAAGTAACATGTTCACTTTGACTCCCAGTTTACAAAATAATCTTCCTGCAGAAAAAAACTTGCTTCTTTATATGATCAATAATTCTTAAAGCTAAAGCTTATTTACTCATATTTTTTTTATCTGATTGTAAATGTCAAACTTTAGCGATGCCATTAGCATTAGGAGGCAGCTAGTTAAGCTTCCAGCTGTAGGTTACCTGTTACTGTGCAATGAAGAAACAGTGGCAGGATGTGAATGACATTTTCTTTCCATCTTCCTGTGATAGCCCGTAAAGGCTGACTAAAGAGAGGCAGTGGAATATTAGTAACTTGTCGTTGTGTTTTTAGAAAATGGTAATTGAAATGTTTATGCAGAAGTCAAAACTGATACAATCCAAAACTCAGTTATGTGTGTTGTTTAAATATTGTTGACGTATTCTCAGAGCTTTTGAAATTTTGGACTCCATACGAGGCAGCTTAGATTATTGTGAACAGGTGACATAAGACACTCAGGTGAGGACAGTGGGAGGAGTAAGATTCATCATGATTCACTTTCAGATTTAGATTGTAGATTCAGAAATATAAATATAATAACAAACTTAGATGTTCAATATAGGACACAGTACTGTAATTTGTTTCTGACTATGAACCATTATGGATGATTTACTGCAAACTGTGTAATATTTTGTCACTGACCCAACTGTTATCTGGTGACTTACACTCAGACACCCAGCACTGTACAGTACATCAAGAAATAGGTTGGGAGTAAAGATGTAAAAGACAAAGTTCTTAATAGCTTTGAAACACAGGAGTGTGAATATAATATTAAGTATTGATTAAGACCAAAGAAAAGTGTGTTCAGTCCTTCATCAGTGTCCAGAGCATCTCATAATCATTTCCCTACTTGTAAGTACATATTTAAATGCTAATAGTGTATATTATACCAAGATCAATAAAAAACAACATTATTACAGAAAGGTTTCCCCTGTTATTTAAAATTCCTGGAAATGGTCAGTTTGATAATATGTAAATAAGTCAATATTTGCCAACATTTCCTTAAGCTTTCAAGACTGTTTGTTTAGAAATGTAGACTATGGCTCTAATACACATTGTTGGGTAGATCATGAAGAGGTATGTGTTTTCCATATAAAACTAGAAAATTTAACTGCCAGTGTGTTGCCTTGAGGTGTGCCATGACTTCAAACTAGAACAAGTAGTTTGCTCTCCCACTACCTGTCATAGTGTTCTTCAGCAACCAGGTCTTGTCTTGTTTTGTCTTGTTATGTACAGACAGGTAGTCACCACCTAACACAAGTTCACACGGGGACTTCCTGTACTGAGTTCCTTCAAACTTAGCATGAAGTTGATATATTTGCCATAGACTAGTAATTTTCCTGTTTTGTTTAATGTCTGATCTGATCTAACTGACTTGTGCTCATTTCTACTTAAGATCCCTGGCAATCCACCTCTCTGTATGTTTCTTTAACCTCAGACAGGAAGAATGAGTCATTTCCATTCAGTCTTTGAGGTGAGACATTATGTCCTCCTTATCCACTTTTATTTTTTAACCAAAAAATTACTGTTTCAATGATCATCAATCCTAATAGCCCTAATGTCACTAACTAGTTAGATTGGGACCCATACCTCTTGGGTCTTACTCTTTGTTCTGGATAGGATAAGTTTGAGCCAGCTAGGACTGGAGTCCATTGATGTGTTTCCACCCACGACTCCCCTCTTCTTCAGTAGGTCCCCCTGCTCTTCCATTCTTGAGTTCATTGGTTTTTTCAGCTGCTCTAACTAGAAGTTATTCAGTGTTGTCCTGTACAGTAAGTTAGATGACCTACTCTCCAGGGGATTGTCACTTTGTAATGTATTTGAATCCCATGTGGCATACAGGAACCCATTTCTTTATAAGGTCTTGTCTCATTTGGGGTCTGTGTCATCAGTGTTGCCTTGGGAGTAGTTCTGAGGTGGAGGGTGTGGAGTCATTCAGGTATTTTTGTGCATTTGGGGGGATTCTGGAGTTAGATTTTGAGTATTTGATTGGTGTTGTGACTTCACATCTGTACTAAAGAAATATTATGCATATACTGTATTGAAAGGTTAAGATCATTGTGATGTTAAATTACCAAAGTGATTATTGAGATATTTAATAAGATGACAAGTTGACAGCCAGGTAAATTAAAGTTATGGAGCAATTATGATTGAGAAACTATCAGCGCCAGGTACATCTGCACAGACCTGTTGATGATGTCCTAACTGGGGAAGTTAAGAGCTCCACATTATCATTCTAGTCAATCAATGTTAATCACCTTCAGCTGCAATGTTGATCCAAATAAAACTCATTAGTATTATAAAGTTATTATTCTTTATAATAATCACTGAAGCTTGTAACCAGAACCTGAAGTATGAATTGTAGCTATAATTAGATATTCTGGTATGTCATCCATGGAACTGTACATGTATATTACACTTTTATTCGGGATGATGGAGTCAGTTAATTCAAATCAGTCTACAGTAGATTGTTATTCACTGAACTGACTGATACAGTTTAGAATAGAAGGATTTTGAATTTAGCTCCAAAGTCATTAGAATTTTCATTTCATAACATTAACCTCAGCTTTAAAACCCTTTGTAATATGGCTGTGTGTAAATACTGTGTTGACTCCAATGATAGGCATCTCTTGACATAACAACACCCTCAGACACATGCTCTCATCTCTTCACAATAACCTCTACAGTACAGTGCTGACATTTTATTCATACAGTGTTATTGACAGCTGTGCCATGTTGACCTTGGCTTTTGCTGCTCATACTGCCCATTACTGGTACAATCAGCATCATCTCTTGACTTTATAATTGTGAAACCATTGTCTTAATCATAACTTCATACAGTAAATATATACCAGTAGGATAGCTAGACACTCACTGGCTGGCTGCAAAGACTTAAATGGTTCACACATATCCATTAATAATGGGGAAGACACAGCTCCTCCACTCACATTTAGCAGTTTAACAGTGTCCCTGAATGACTAGTTAGCACATGTGACTGGCCAGTAAACTAAGTGTTGAGGGTATGGGAACACATGAAATTCCTAGGTGTAAGGTACAAGCCCTGGCAGACAGAAAAATCCCACAATGAATAACCTCCCCTGTGCAGTGTTGCTACATGCTCTCTCTTCCGACATCTTGAATGGGTTACAGACATCACAGCTAGACATGATTTAGTTACTTAATCTAATGTAACCTAACTTAATCTAATCTAACGTAACCTAACCATACGTATTTTAATCTAACCCAAGCCAACCCAACTTAATCTAATCTAACCCAACCTAACCAAAACTATTTGAACCTAACCTTACCTTCCTATGAATTTTTTTGGTTTTAATGCTCTAGTATATCTTCCTGTAAAGTTTGTCTTACCTGTGTCTTACATAACTACAGGTGTATTGTAATGGTGTGGTGTTGTCCGTCCTTTAAAGGGTGTACTGTACCTTCAGTGGTGGACATTGTGTTGTCTCTACATGTACTGTACTGTATAGTATTTGTTATGTGTTGTCTCTACATGTAATGTACAGTATTCGGTAAATTCTCTTACAGTGAACTTTCTTTTTTAATGAAACTACGTATGTAATCATGTCACTTGGCAATAACAGGACTTTTAAGGTGTCTTGATACTGTATATACTCTATATTCTTATATCTCATCTCCTTTCTTGAGATATAATAAGAAACTGTTATATAATATTGTACTGTTGATGTTAGCTTTTCTCTGTGACTGACTGCATGACACCTAGGAGGTGAAGACTTTATAAAGGAAACAACTTGGAGATGTACAAATGTCAAGACGATAGACCCTCATAAGCACTTACAGTCGAGGCAGTCATGCTGGTCTGTTGATGAGTGAGGGAGGCATCAACTTGTCAGTGCTACATTTAGGGACTTGTAAATATTCAATTTAGTGTTGTACAGTCAGCAATAAAAGGATCTTCACCCCTGGTCTGATAGCCTTTGAAATAATCACTGTGACTGTGGTTGTGTTCATTTGCTAGGGTTGGTATTTCTGACTGTGTGAAACACTGTTTAACAAATATGATATGTCTGTACAGTAAACCCTAATACTCACGGGTTTAACTTTCACAGATTTGATTATTCACTGGTCATTCATGGTTTGTGGTCACATTTTCCTGTAGTTGCGCGTTTCCAAAGGACGCTTGTGTTTTGTGTTTACTGTACATGACTTCGCTATTATTGCTCATTTTGGTGACTTTATGTCCTTAGTGATGCCTCCTAAGCAGACAATGAGTGGGGTGGCTGGATCAAGTGTAAAGAGGCAGAAGAAAGTAGTAACTTTAAGCAAAAGACTGGAGTTGCTTGATCGCCGTGCTAGGGGTGATAGTGCGGCAACTGTGGAACGTCATTATGGTGTTAACGAGTCAACCGTGAGCTCAATAATAGAAAATGGGGCAAATATTCGTGCAAGTGTTTCTGCAAGTGCCCCCAAAAAGCACCAAAGTAACTTTTCAAACCCATAACACTAACTTGGAAAAAAATGGAGCATGACCCCACATCCACCTAATTCCTTTCCAATATCACCACCATCATCGTCATCATGTTCATCGGTGATTACAGTACAGTATATTACTATGTTTTTACATATATTATATTTACTGTGTTTAACTGTGCAATATTACGTATAAAAGGTAGCTCTTCAAGGGTGTGGATCCCCTAACCCCATATTTCCCATAAGGTCTTAAGTTTAACATTTGCGGATTTGATAGTCACGGTGTTTGTGAGGACCCGAACCCCTGTGAATGTTGAGGGTTCATGTATAGTTAAACTAGAGAAATTAACAGGAATACATAGAAGACCTTAACGAAAAACAGACACTAAAATAATTATACATATCCTACGTTGTATTACCCACATAAGAAATGTCTTCCACCAGGAGGAAATGAGTTGCTGTATAAGAATTTCACATACTGTACGTACTTTATTATGAGATGAAGTGAAGTTGCTGTAGCTCCTGAGTACTGTACAGTATATTGTACTTATATTTGATATAAGTAAAAATTTTGGACGAAATATAAAACCTCATCTAAGAAGCAATATAAAATACCTGCACTACATTTTGTAAACAATACTGTACACTATTTCACATCATTTGCTGTAAAAAATTAAATGTGTTATGAAACAAGCTTACAAAACCCCTTCATTATAACACAAGCTAATAAAGAGGTGCTCACTGTTCTATTCATATCACGTGAAGCACATTGTGCACACTGACATAATTAATCATCTCATAGAAAACAGAAGGTAAAGAGTAAGTGGCAACTCGACATATGGAATGCATTTGTCAGAATTCTTGGTCCAGTTTGTCATATTGTATAACACTGAAAAGGTGCAGATGCTGTTTTTGCTGACTGTACAACTGTTATGTTGAACAAACTAGTGTGGCAGTAATTGAGGAGCACAGAACTGAAGTAGGACAAGCACCAGTATGCCTGAAAACACTTTGTATGATGTCTTTCACTAGCACCAATTAAATCTGCACTAACAATGGTACAATCTGCTACTTGAATCACTTCAATATCTTCGTTAGTTCCAAAGTTATGGTAATTTGAATGTTTACAGACATTAACTGCATTTTTCTCTGTTTTTCATTTACGGCACTTGTTCTTCAGTTCTGTGAGCCTCAGTTGTTATTGTACAGTATATAAACATAGGTCTTACCACAGTACTTATTTCCATATGGTTACATTTAAAAAATAAATTTGAATATGAATTGCAGTTTATAAGTAACAATTACTGTAACCATTTTTACCTTATATCTTCCGTAGAACAAATGTCGTATTTCCTGCTGAATTCAGTTTAAAGTGAATTGACCTTCGGGCTGTTACAGAAGAGACAGTGAGCACAAGGAGTGTATTCACAGTGACTGTTCTTTCGGTCAGCACTCTTACATCAGGATTGTTGCATGTGTCATGTTGTGGCCATGATGAAAAATATGCCAAAGGAATTGGAAAAATCCTAAATTCATATAATAAATACTAATTAAGAGATACTGTACTATTGTGCAGTATTTACCAAGTTACTGTACATAATATATCATGCAAGTTTCTACCACTGAAGGCAGCCTTTAATACTAGTAATAATATCTTGATGGTTGTTGATCTGTGAGACCCTGTATAGAAAGTTATGACTCGTGTAGTGTAGTGTGTACGTGGTCTGCACACCACCATCCAAAGATGATCTTATTGAAGGTAACTATCGTATCATGGGATATTGCCAAATGCTTGTGATGAATTGGTCTACATATCTCCTAGAATTTTCTGTGTCTGGTGTAAGGAGACAGGATGCTGTGGTACGTGGTAGTCATAACCATGATGAAGTTGAGGGGTGTACAGCCTGTGGTGTGTGTCTATGTGCGTGCATATGTGAATATTTTAACTTGGGAGTAATACAGTACTGTACCGTGTTTGACATTTTCCCACAACTAAACACTTCTTGCTGGTATATTATTATTTTTATTATTATTATTATTATTATTGTGGCTTATTTATTATTATTGTGGCATTATTATTATTATTATTATTATTATTATTATTATTATTATTATCATTATTATTATTATTATTATTATTATTTGTTTTTACAATATTATAATTATTATTGTTATTGCAGGTATTATTTATTACGGTTTCAGATCCAGGTCATGACTACTGTATTGTATTCAAGTGTTTTATTGAGACACTTGATAGAGCAACTTTCTCTCTCTTCTCCTATCCTTTATTCTCCCCTCTCATCTTCTCTCCTTTCTTCTTTCCTCTCCTCTCCTCTCTTCTCTTCTCTTCTCTCCTCTCTTATATCCTTTCTTCTTTCCTCTTATCTACTTTCTTCTTTCCTCTTCTCTCCTCTCCTTCTCTCTTCTCTCTCATGCATGTTTGCCAATGCTTAAGTGTGCATGATGTTCTTTTGTTCACACATGTATAATTTTGTTCTTTTTCTTCTTTTCAGGACTAGATGAGGAAGTTCTGTACAATAAAAATGAACAATAACAAAAGATGCAGCCAAATAAATAAATATATAAAAAAAAAGTATATTTCATCTCTGAGGTTTTGTGACATGTTGGTAGTTACCTTTGTTTTGTTTTTTTTTTTCTTGGAATGATTTTATACGATTCAGTAGTAGCAGGAACGCCCCCCCCCACCCAATAAAACATTAGCAACATCATCGCCATGACTAGAGTTACTTACTGAGGTTTTATATATTTTTTAATAATACTTGTGGATAGTTTGGATCTATATTTTGATATTTAACCGCAGTTGTGTGTAAACATGTACTACAACTGTACCATATAGCTGAATTTTGTTGCATGACCCAAAATCCCCCCCCCCACCCCCCTCCCCCTCCTCTACACTTGTTATCGATTATTAGTTCTGTAATATATTGTACACTCGAGCATATTGTAATATATACACCCCGCCCAACATACTGTAATATATACACTGCATCATATTGTAATATATACTACAGCATAATCCTGAGTATAGACGATGATCCAACTTTGTGAAAATCGAGAATAAAGGCTTGATTATGCGAGTATACAGTATGTGTCTGTGTCTGTGTGTTTATGTATGTATTTGTGTATGTGTGAGTGTGTATGTGTGTGTGTGTATGGTGTGTTTGGGTATGGTGTGTGTGTATATACAGTACAGGTATGTTTCCAAGTATATAGTACAGGAGTACAGTATATGTGTTTGTGTGTATGTTATGTTTTTGTATGTGTGTGTATATCAGTGAAGCAAAGTACTGTAATGCTGAGAGGATGACATTGATGAGTCTCGTACAGTTCTTAAAACATTCCTGAACATAACAAAAGAGGGAATACTGTACCTGTGCTTTATATCAGATTCTTTTAATAGTTTAATCATGTAGAGTCTCAAGTAGAATTATCTCTCTAGAACCAAACATTATTCCTTATACTATTTATTTTTTGTTTCTTTTGCAATGTATGAAAGAAGAGAATTGTTCCAGTCTTTGAAAATTCACATGACCTGGAGATTAGCCCATACTTAATTTACCATCTCTAACCTAACCCAACCCAACCTTAGTTCACCATTGATACTTAGTAAGCTAAGCACAGAGAAGTACCAGTATGCAGAGATGGAAGTATAGTTTAAGGAATGATTGTTTTGCTTGGACTACCAGTACATTAGTTCCAGCTTGCTGACATAGATCTTCATTTGGTTTATGTGGTGTGGCTGAGGACCTTATTGTGTGTTATAAAACCATTGGTAAGATGGGAGTTGTCAGGGAATCTCGAAAGAGCCTTGTAAATATTTTATATACTTTATAGCTGTAATGTTGTTGAATGTAACAGGACTCGTCACCAAAATATATTGTTACCAGCAGCCAGTAGCCCTCACACACATTGAGTTGACCTGAGCTGAGTGTAAATAGCCTTCTTAGGACAGGTTTGGTTAGGTTAGGTCAGTTAGGATTGAGGGGAGATATATATTTAATTGATGGATGATGATTATTGTTAGTGATGTAAGGTTTCGTGGGTGGTGAGAGTCCATATTAACCCGTCAGAGTGTGTGGTGGTTATGAGACACTTCAGTGATGCAGAGTTATGGTATGATGTTCATTGTATATCTTTTATTGGTGAAAATATGTGACTGTCACAAACATACAACAGCACAACACAAAGCTCACAGTGATAGTTTTTGTCTCTTCAACTTCTTTTTTGAGGTTTAATGTCATAGAAAAGTATTTGAAAATATTGTCAGACTTTATACATACCAAAATTCTTGCTCCTTTTTTTAAGTCTACAATACTGTACTATACTTGGTTCATGCCATGGATTAGTTTATCTTGAAGAAATTACTGTAGTTGTAGATATATTTTATGGTTTGTTTTCGCCTAAGATACAGGAATTGATCACCAGAAATATTTCCTACTACAGTAAAGGTATTTTAGCAGTGTGGTGGTGATGATGATGTGTGATTTATGCTACATTCCAACTATGTGTATAGGAGGTATTTAAGGAGCCTGGTTGTGCGATACCAAAGAGGGGCAGACTCGTGCAGACTTTACTCACTATGTACTGTACTGTAACATAGTATAATGATGGAAAACTTTTTTTGTATGTTGATAACTGATATTGAAGGACAAAGACCTAAATGCCTGCTGTCTTATTAATTGAGAAGTTGTTATACTGTACTTGTATGATGGGGTTCTGCACTGCCTGATAGCTTATGAACAACACATGGAATCACTTTAGTTTGACATATTATGTGATTACACATGCCTGTAAATACATACCGTACATGCAACCTCCCCAACACACACACACACACACACACACACACACATGTATGTGCATGCATCAAGACCCCAGTGGAGAGTCACTTTATTGGATACCAGGTGTTGTGGTCCTCAGCGTTATCAGTGTAGTTGAGTGTACGTACTGTATGTGGTATTCACATGAAACAATAGCTGTCCAGTACTGTTCAAGGGATATTAAAGATACAATATAATAGTTATTTAATATAATGAAAAATCCATTGTATATTATATTGTAATATTAATTTGTACTCCACAGAACTAAATGAATAAATGACACATTTACACATGAGTGATCATGGTATTGCATGGGTGAGCAGCTGTACAGGCTGTCTTATAGTACAGTATTAGTGTGTATGTAGTATTGATAGCTGTGATGACCGAGTAGTCACCACCTGTCGCAAGGGTAATGGGTTTGTGCGAAGGTCACCCCAAGTCCACCAAGCTGTGAATGCATACAGTGTACCTAAATTTACTGTTAGGAAAATTAAAGCAGTCGAGTACAGTACTGGCCACACTGACCTTCTAGTGTATTTTCTTTCTTCATTTTTAAAGGGAGATGTAAAACTCAAGTGTAAATGGTTATTACTGTACCCTGTATAACAATATCTAGCTACAAAACAGTATGAATATTTGTACCACAGAAGAGAAGAAATTAAACATGTATCATAACATTATGTGGCCACAACTTTATTCACTTTGGTTAAAGTAAAGTAGTTGAGGGTTCAGAGGATGAGGGGGAGGGAGTACTGTAGTAGCCTGGAGGTGCACTGCTATCCTGGGGGTGGCAACATTGACTTTTTTATGTATAATTTTCATTGACTAGTTCTTGACGTTTTTCAGAGATGTCAGGTTCTACTGTGTATGTGTGTGTGTGTGCATGCGTGTGCGTGCGTGTGTGTTTACTTATGGTAAATAGTGAAGCGGATGGATATACAGTAGATATAAAAGAGTACCTGTATTTGTGTGGTGTGTGAGGCAGGGATTAGTTACTAACGAACCTGTCCACTTGTTTGGTTGTTGGAACTGTTTTAAAACACTATACTGGACAGGTATATATAAAAAAATGATAATACTTTCCCTGATAATTGAAGTTGGGATAGGTAATTATATTCTTTAGTTCCATTTAACATCTCAAAATGCTATAATATCTTGACACAGAAATTTAAGAGTGGTTACCCAACACTCTGTATCAACTGATGTAGCTTCCTTGATTTATCCTTCCCGGTAACAAACAAACCAAGTATTGTTTACCTCGAGTTACTCCACACCAAAGAAACCCTGCGTACAATCAAATTCTTCCATCGCATAGGGGGAAAAATTTAGATTTTTTTTGTAATCATATGGTAAACAGAACCATGGTGCATAAAACAGCTTTCAGCAATGGTTGGTTGATTGTTGGTTTACAGTATTTACAATTTCATAAAAAGCATTCTTCATGACTTCCAACCTTTTTTTCAAGGCATGTTAGGTTCCATCTTTGTATATAATGTGGTCATCATGTTACCCCCATTACTTTATCACACATTTAACTGTATGGCAAGTAAATATTTATACAGTTACTGAACCATTCGTTTTACTTGATTTTTATAAACTGTACTGTATACTTGATGCCTTGATATTAAACATCTTCTGAAGTCTTATGCTGTGACGTATTTATATGAGCCTTTCTTTTCAATGCTGTTAAAGAATAGATTATGTGTTGCCTGAGCTATTATGCTGTACGTTGCTAAACTTGTAAAATTAATTAGTGAAGTGTCCATTGAACGAGACGCCTTGTGATCAAGTGTCCTCTGTTATTGGACTTGAGACCCATCATGTTTTTCTCTTTGTCTCTCATGTTTCCTTCTTTGTTTCCATCATTTTGTGTATTTTTCATTTAAACAGACAACCACAGCCTTTAATGGTGAGTACAACCCCATACTCTTCTATATAGTACCTTTCTTTGTGCTCTCACCGTGTAAAAGATTTAACGTGAAGGTGTAAAAGAAAGTGCAGTATATACAAGGGGTTTACTGTGCTTCATCTCTTCACTTCCTCTATTATTTAGCCTTTCAGTATGTTTTGTTTCTCATTAACCTATTTTTGGTGTTTATATTTTGATGTTTGTATTATAAATAATCCAGGAAATTGTGTGCGTAATGGATTTATCAGGACTAGGTAGATTTGATACAACTTTGAGCAGTAACTGTTACTATCTCCCACGCCAGACCGTCCACGAGCCACGGGTTTCTGTGTCTGGAATTTTTCGAACAAACACAATATTTAAATGAGTAACCTTTGTATTGTCTCAGTTTTATCGAGATGTTGTGCTTGATCCAAATTGTTATTCATGAGTAATTTTGTCAAGCGTGGTCAGAATTTTCCTGCATGACCAAACTGAACTCATCTTTGCTCTACTTTTTAATACAAGCATATGTGTGATAATCCTTTAGAGAGGCATTTATGAAGCTGTATTCTTATTATTTTTCTGTGAGGTTGTCTTTTGTTTGGTAATTCTTGGGTTTTTTTCTGATGTATAACCCATATATTTTTACTTGAATATTGATAATGGGTTAAGGAGGCCCCACTCTTAATAGCCCCGGGTGTTTGTATGCCTTGACCTTACCTCACTGTATGACATACTGTACTGTATAATGTTGTATACACACACACACACACACACACATCCTCAAAACTAACTAAGGAACCTGTATAAGTTGTATGTTTAGATTTAGTAAGTTTAAAAGCAATTATAAACATAAATGTAAAAATATGCCAAATTACAGGAAATATAATACAAAACATATATTTTTTTAACAAGGAAAAGTGTAAGGAGAGAGACCACACAAGTTTCTTTGATCAGATTTCTTCAACGAGGAGTTCTCTTCTTCACACTGTAATTTCTTAATCCACCTTTGTGATTATGCTGTACTTAGGAGCCTAGTCATGTACCGACACTTGTCTTCACACCTGCTATCAAAGACATAATACCTTAATTTTTAGTTTAATTTAATGTTTGTATTGTTTTTAAAATGAGCATTAAAAATAAGTAGAAACCGGCATTACGGCGTATGTGTTTTTTGTGTGTTGCCTCGGCTTATTTCTCAGTTTTGTGTTAAGTGATTCAAGGGGCAGAAAAGCCTAAAAAATAGGAGAATAAATGCTAAATAAGTGTACAAAATAATAAAGACAAAGACAGCAAGTGGAAAACACTCCACTCAAACACTTGCTCATACACTTGATGTACACAGTATGTAGTGTACTCAGTGGCTCAGGTCTCCCTCAGACATTCACTACACTCATCACAACTCACTGTATTTATGAAGTAGAGTCGTCCGGCATTAAATAATTATGTGATGGTAAATGAAAAGCAAAATACATAAGGTGCATCCCACTAGAACTGTGTTCCTCTCCTCTGTTCACCACTTACAATATAGAGTAATTATTGATCTTGTTGTTAGACATATTAATTTAATTTGTTCAGACCATTATAATGCAGAGTGGCTAGAATCAGTTTTGTTGTATATGTCTGCTTCGACAACTAAGATCTGTAAGCATGTACCTGTGTTCCAAGTTAGTTTATGCAATATTAATGAGTTAAAAGACTAGCAAATGTAAATATTCCTGCTTAATGTAAACAAGAGTAAATACTGTAGTACTCTCATCTTTTTTGGTAGAGATGGTGGATACAGGAAGGTTGGGTTATGAGTCCCAGCCTTCCAGACTAGGAGGGGGACAAGTCAAGCTCTGTATATTGATGTGTTGTCTCTCCTTCAGCACTGCACGACACAACACTTCAGAAAATAAATTCCATGACATTGTTTCTAAGTCTGATATATATATATATATATATATATATATATATATATATATATATATATATATATATATATATATATATATATATATATATATAATTTTTTTTGGAGAGTTGGATTGATTCAAATTTTACCCATACTTGGCCAGTTATAGAATCTATAAAATGCTCTCCTATCTCAAGTTTCTGTAATTCTTAAGATACTGTATTGTTGAATACTGTATATTATATTGTATTTCTAAAGTGTTATACTAAAATTTCCATCTGTATATCTACCTGTCCATTCAGCTACCTATCTCTCTATCTCTTGGTTTATCTGTCTATGTATCCACTTTGTTATATTCCTTACTAAATGGAGTGAAACTTCCACTCACAACTGACCGTGGAAATGTGATAAATATTTCCCCAATTATGATGTAGTTATTTGTGTTATTACCGGTTGTTGTTTGACATATATATTTTGTAGTACAGTAACATAAACTCATGAACTCTGAACCATTTTTCACGCACTCAGAGATCTGTCAGGACCAAAGGCAACCATTTCTCAGTTTCTGTTACGTATAAATGTGGTCGTTTCTCAAGGCGTGTTCAGTTCACTAAACCTCTTCCACAGTAGTGCAAAGTCCATCCTCGTGAGACAGTGCAAAGTCCAACCTTGTAAATAAGCGTGAAGTCAATTTTTTTTGTGGGTCCAGCTTCAAGAGCATTTGTGACAGTCCACTTTGTGAGTCCTGGAGCATATGAGCATCATTTTACTGTTAACTTAAAGACTATGACGGTTATCATTACAAAGGAAATAAAAGTCTAACCTTATGTGGAAATTTAATGAGAACGTAACATTTTTGTGATTAAAATGTCTGGCCTTTTTTTTTTTTTTAAAGTTTTCCAGGACATGATTTAAAGTGCTCAAAGAATAGAGGACTGATGAGGACATTGTCACTCCAATGTGTGTCGGCCTCCCACTTGGAATGATATAATCAGGGATGTACTGTATACATTACAGTATTTGTTTGGTGACAATTGGTGTGTCTGCCACGAGTAGATGAGCTTTGCAGTAGTTCTGGCAGCTTATACTGTATCACCTTGTGTTTTGGTAGAGGTTTGTCGGGTTGGAGAAACTGTGTAAAGTTATTGTTTACTCTCCTTAACCTGACTCATTCCATAAGTTTATTTTTGTTTCTGCTTTTTTTTTTATTTGGTCAGTAATCAACATTTTCTGAATCAACATATACCTTGCCAGTGTTCTTATAATGCAGCTTGAAAGGTTATGTATGTGTAAACATACAGGTATATATATAAATTTATATATTATATATATACTGGACAGTATATATATTTGAGTATAAGAAGTGTTGAGAATTGAAACATAAAACTGTTTACAGTTTCAATACATAACCACAATGTGATGTATATATTTATGTATTGTTAAGTACTTTCTATACATTTATTTCTTATTCTTAAAATGAAAAAGCAAATTTAATTAGCTTCATTTAGTACTTGTCTTGTGAAAGACATGTTTTGAAATTATTTATCTGACATGTAGAATAAAAATGCTTTCAAATTTTATTTTCATTTTCCAACAAGTTAAGTCTCGTGTGTGTGTGCAACATTCACACATGAACAGTTGACTGGTTTGTAAGAATCACCAAATTTTGCATCTGTATCATTTTATTTTTATCTGCAGAACAGTTTTTGTTAGGAAATTTCTCAGTCAGAAGGTTTTACTTTGAGAATGTGGTACTACAGGTGATCCTTGTGAGGTCATAAGGAGATTGTACAGGTATGACCAAGGAACATCTAATAAGGAAGCGCAATTGACACACACAACTATTATTTTCAGAAATGTCCCAAAATTCTACTATAGTGCCACCTGTTACTGTGTGAGTGTAGTATTCTGATAGATCATAGAGAGAACGAATTGTGTAAAAAAAAAGAAAAGAAAAAGTCCAATGGCAATCATAGAAAACGATTATTGTTTCACGAGTAACTATTTTTGTCAGTTATTACTAATATATATATATATATATATATATATATATATATATATATATATATATATATATATATATATAAAATGTGTGGAGTTGAAAAAGGTGCCGTCTCTTAATACAGCTCGCCCAATGGCAACGGGATTGTCAGCAGTATCATCACCCTGCCAGGCAGCAGAGAAGGGGGGGGGGGTCCTGACGACACCCTCCATAAAACCCGCTAGGGGTTGGCTCTCTTCAGGTTTCGGCGGCCACACCATCACAATAAAGAGATGAAGAACGGAAGGTAGGTAACTGCTAGAGTTGTTTGGAGAAAGATGAAGCTGAAGTCACTGAGCTGACTCCACCCTCTTCGCCAGGCGACCTCAGCATAACGCTTACAATTTTAAATTACTGTCTAGCGTCTGTTCCTTTTGCAGATAGCAAGAAAAATACCCATGTGGAGCCATTATGCATTCAAATGTCGCGGTCGCCATCCCACCATTGAGGAGATCATCTAAAATACTCACCTCAACACAATTTGTTTTGTTGGATCATTTCTTACTATATTTTCATCGCTGAGTTCGGATATGATGTTCATTTATTGGCAAATGCTCAAATGCTTCGATTGGTAGATAATGATGTCCATTTGCTTGCACTAGTTGCACTACTTCGTTTTTCGCTCGACATTGCCCTTTGTTCATTGTTTACCACTAAAATTACCAGTCGACCAGTCCAAGCGACTTTTCTCACGTCCACAAAAAACGTAAAATGACATCATATCATAGTAAGTTGTTTCTGTTTAATATGCCGGGGGGTCTGGGGGTTAGGTAAGGTGGCTTTGGTTAGGTTGTTGCGGTCTTCTTAATAACGCTTCGGCCGCTTGTGTTTATCAACTAAGGTTAGGAGCAAGCAAGGTAGAGTCCTTGGTTAGGAGGGTACAGTATAGTACAAGTGGACTCTAAAGATGTTTGCAAATATATAGATACTATAGGTACATCTCACCCATCTGTCACTTTTCCTTATGGGATTTTTATCGTAAATTACATGTAAGCGAGATGCTTAATTTTTTTGGTTATTTACTGTAAATATTCAGAAGAATCTGCCGATTCACCCTGTGTCGTCTGTTTGGTACTGACCTGCTCGGTCCCTGCACGTCCACCAAAACGTCAAATTACGCCAGAACGCTTCCTGTTTAATATGGCGGGCGAATGCCCCCACTAGGAAGTTAGGTTCATTATTATTGATTTGCGATGGAAATATATAGAATGAAAGTTAAACTCAGAATAAGATATATCTGTTACGCGCATTATAAAATTTAAAATTGCCAAGAGTCCATTTGTAAAAATTTACCCAAATTATTTATTAATTATCACTTAGAAAAATCATGGAAAATTTGAGAACTGTACAATGAAACAGGGTAGTGTTTTAACTCCACGGTCATATGACAGTGTAGTACTTCTTTACGTCGCCTACACCACGGAACACCGTGAAATTGTTTCATCATAGTCACACGCACATCTGTACAGTATATTTTTGTATCTAATTATTACTGCTCATCGTTAGCGTTTTAAAGTCAAATGCGTAGTAACCTTTAATACAAGCAAGCGTTATAATTAATTTAATTTGTGCACCCTGAAAGTCTAGTCCTTGTTATTGTAGCTTGGCACAGTTTAATAAATAAGTGATACCATGTACAGTTTGCACCATCAGATAAGGATTAAAAATCTAAAGCAGTGGTAATAACAACACATGTACGACGCCTAATTCTTTATTCGCAACGCTCCTCAAAAGTGAGATACTTCCCCGTCTGGAGTACTGTCACCACGTCTGGTCCCCGGGATATACTAGAGACTGTCAGCTCATTGAAAATTTCCAGAGGGGGCCACCAGACTAATGCCTGTACTACTGCACCTCAGTTACCCAGAGAGATTAGAACACCTGCAGTTGCCCAGCTTATACTATAGGCGGGCAAGAGGTGACCTAATAGAGTTTTATAAACACCTGAAAGGACATTATTCAGTCGAGTGTTATACCTGCAGCTGACGGATGGTTGAAGGAGTTGGTAATGGGTGGTGATGGAGTAGTGGTAGATGTTAACGTGGATGGTGAGGGGGTGGTAGTTTGAACAGGAGGGGAGAAGGGGGGGGGGGCAGGAGGGGAGGCTTAGGATACACTAGGGGCAGGTAGGAAGCGTGTCCCAGGTGTGTCAATAGTTAGTTTAATGTCACAGGGCTAAAAGCGTTCCTCCATCACCGCTCAAGTACATATCAAACGCCACCATATTTATTCTGTTATGATGGCTAGGTGGTGCTGGGAGGTTGGTGGTGTGGGTGGTATTGGGGATGGTGGTGTGGGTGGTATTGTGGGTGGTGGTGTTGGTGATGGGGTGGGTGGTGGTGTGGGTGGTAGTGTGGTTGATGTTATGCGTGGTAGTGTGGGTGGTGGTGGTGTAGGTGATGGAGTGGGTGGTGGTGTGGGTGGTAGTGTGGTTGATGTTATGCGTGGTAGTGTGAGTGGTGGTGTAGGTGGTAGTGTGGTTGATGTTATGCGTGGCAGTGTGGGGGGGTGGTGGCGTGGGTGGTAGTGTGGTTGATGTTATGCGTGGCAATGTGTGTGGTGGTGTGGGTGGCAGTGTGGTTGATGTTATGCGTGGCAGTGTGGGGGGGGGGGGGTGGTGGCGTGGGTGGTAGTGTGGTTGATGTTATGCGTGGTAATGTGTGTGGTGGTGTGGGTGGTAGTGTGGTTGATGTTATGCGTGGCAGTGTGGTTTAGTGTTGTGGTTGTTTCAAGAATAACGTTGTTGTCGGAAGCGTCTTAACTTTTGGTTGAACGCCAGAGGTTATCGTCAACATTTGTCAAGACACACACACACACACACA
The DNA here is from genome assembly GCA_958450375.1 of Homarus gammarus. Classification (NCBI taxonomy): domain Eukaryota; kingdom Metazoa; phylum Arthropoda; class Malacostraca; order Decapoda; family Nephropidae; genus Homarus; species Homarus gammarus. The sequence continues at coordinate 1,010,143 of CAUDMG010000540.1, read as the reverse complement.
CACACACACACACACACACACACACACACACACCTTAATAAGACAAATAGGAACAAAACACTCACTTACAGTAAGTCTTCTCACTCGCCAATTACATTACCTCACCTCTTAATCATACTAAAACCTCGTGTTTGTCCAATTACTCAAATAGGTCCGGGTTAGGTTTGGTTTAGTTTGGTTTGGTTAGTTTAAGTTTGGTCAGTTCACCACTCCTTCACCACCTCTCCTTCACCACCTCTCCTTCACCACCTCTCCTTCACTACCTCTTCTTCACCACCACTCCTTCACCACCACTCCTTCACCACCACTCCTTCACCACCTCTCCTTCACCACCTCTCCTTCACCACCTCTCCTTCACCACCTCTCCTTCACCACCTCTCCTTCACCACCTCTTCTTCACCACCACTCCTTCACCACCTCTCTTTCACCACCACTCCTTCACCACCACTCCTTCACCACCACTCCTTCACCACCTCTCCTTCACCACCTCTCCTTCACCACCTCTCCTTCACTACCTCTTCTTCACCACCACTCCTTCACCACCACTCCTTCACCACCTCTCCTTCACCACCTCTCCTTCACCACCTCTCCTTCACCACCTCTCCTTCACCACCTCTCCTTCACTACCTCTTCTTCACCACCACTCCTTCACCACCACTCCTTCACCACCACTCCTTCACCACCTCTCCTTCACCACCTCTCCTTCACCACCTCTCCTTCACCACCTCTCCTTCACCACCTCTCCTTCACCACCTCTTCTTCACCACCACTCCTTCACCACCTCTCTTTCACCACCTCTCCTTCACCACCTCTCCTTCACCACCACTCCTTCACCACCACTCCTTCACCACCACTCCTTCACCACCACACCTTCACCACCTCTCCTTCACCACCTCTCCTTCACCACCTCTCCTTCACCACCTCTCCTTCACCACCTCTCCTTCACTACCTCTTCTTCACCACCACTCCTTCACCACCACTCCTTCACCACCACTCCTTCACCACCTCTCCTTCACCACCTCTCCTTCACCACCTCTCCTTCACCACCTCTCCTTCACCACCTCTCCTTCACCACCACTCCTTCACCACCTCTCCTTCACCACCTCTCCTTCACCACCTCTCCTTCACCACCACTCCTTCACCACCACTCCTTCACCACCACTCCTTCACCACCTCTCCTTCACCACCACACCTTCACCACCTCTCCTTCACCACCTCTCCTTCACCACCTCTCCTTCACCACCTCTCCTTCACCACCTCTCCTTCACCACCTCTCCTTCACCACCACTCCACCACCTCTCCTTCACTACCTCTCCTTCACCACCACTCCTTCACCACCTCTCCTTCACCACCTCTCCTTCACCACCTCTCCTTCACCACCTCTCCTTCACCACCTCTCCTTCACCACCTCTCCTTCACCACCACTCCTTCACCACCACTCCTTCACCACCACTCCTTCACCACCTCTCCTTCACCACCTCTCCTTCACCACCACACCTTCACCACCTCTCCTTCACCACCTCTCCTTCACCACCTCTCCTTCACCACCTCTCCTTCACCACCTCTCCTTCACCACCACTCCTTCACCACCTCTCCTTCACCACCACTCCTTCACCACCACTCCTTCACCACCTCTCCTTCACCACCACTCCTTCACCACCTCTCCTTCACCACCTCCCTTCACCACCACTCCTTCACCACCTCTCCTTCACCACCACTCCTTCACCACCTCTCCTTCACCACCACTCCTTCACCACCTCTCCTTCACCACCACTCCTTCACCACCTCTCCTTCACCACCACTCCTTCACCACCTCTCCTTCACCACCTCCCTTCACCACCACTCCTTCACCACCTCTCCTTCACCACCACTCCTTCACCACCTCTCCTTCACCACCACTCCTTCACCACCTCTCCTTCACCACCTCCCTTTCACCACCACTCCTTCACCACCTCTCCTTCACCACCACTCCTTCACCACCTCTCCTTCACCACCACTCCTTCACCTTCACACCTCTATATCCTTGAATTTTTTCCACATTCATTCTTAAACTGGTGGGGGGGGGGCGTGGTGTGGGCTGGTGGGGGGGGGGCGTGGTGTGGGCTGGTGGTGGAGGGCCTGGTGTGGGCTGGTGGTGGAGGGCCTGGTGTGGGCTGGTGGTGGAGGGCCTGGTGTGGGCTGGTGGTGGGGGGCCTGGTGTGGGCTGGTGGTGGGGGACCTGGTGTGGGCTGGTGGTGGAGGGCCTGGTGTGGGCTGGTGGTGGGGGGGCCTGGTGTGGGCTGGTGGTGGAGGGTCTGGTGTGGGCTGGTGGTGGGGGGCCTGGTGTGGGCTGGTGGTGGAGGGCCTGGTGTGGGCTGGTGGTGGAGGGCCTGGTGTGGGCTGGTGGTGGAGGGCCTGGTGTGGGCTGGTGGTGGGGGGCCTGGTGTGGGCTGGTGGTGGGGGGCCTGGTGTGGGCTGGTGGTGGAGGGCCTGGTGTGGGCTGGTGGTGGAGGGTCTGGTGTGGGCTGGTGGTGGAGGGCCTGGTGTGGGCTGGTGGTGGGGGGCCTGGTGTGGGCTGGTGGTGGGGGACCTGGTGTGGGCTGGTGGTGGAGGGCCTGGTGTGGGCTGGTGGTGGGGGGGCCTGGTGTGGGCTGGTGGTGGAGGGTCTGGTGTGGGCTGGTGGTGGGGGGCCTGGTGTGGGCTGGTGGTGGAGGGCCTGGTGTGGGCTGGTGGTGGGGGGGCCTGGTGTGGGCTGGTGGTGGAGGGCCTGGTGTGGGCTGGTGGTGGAGGGCCTGGTGTGGGCTGGTGGTGGAGGGCCTGGTGTGGATTGAGGAACATATTTGGCGCGCTACAGCTCAATATATTAAGGTAGTTTGACTGAAAGACGTAAACACTTAACAATAATTACTACTAACTTGGCGGTGAGGGGAGGGGAGGGGCCTGCTCTTACACTGATTTTAAGCTGTTTTGTTATTCCCTTATGTCACGCTGTTGTCTTACTCCCTTACGTCACGCTGATGTGTCAAGCTGTGTCACTCTCGGTCATTGGGGCTTAAGCTGGGTCGCTGTGGATTGCCCTAGGTCACATTTGGACACCGTAGATCACTTTTGGTTTACCTTAGGTTACTGTAGGTCACCTTAGGTCACTGAAGGTCACTTTAAGTCATTGTAGGTCATCTTAGGTTACTGAAGGTCACTTTAAGTCATTGTAGGTCACTGAAGGTCACTTTAAGTCATTGTAGGTCACCTTAGGTTACCGAAGGTCATTGTAGGTCACCTTAGGTCACTGTGGGTCACCTTAGGTCACAGTGGAGGGGGCAGCAGGTGGTGTGAGGAGCAGTAGACGACTCACTGTTCAATGCTGCCTCAATATCTCAAAGAGGTGCTGCACGCGAGTCTTTTAAATGTCAGGGGGAAATATGTCTTTGTCTTTATACATATACTGTACCTGCATCTCCCATCCTCTCCCTCTCCCTTGAAAGTCACCTGCCCTCCCCCCCTCCCTCCCTCCCCTTCCCTCCCTCCTCTCCCTTCCTTGAAAATAAACTGCCCTCTCTCACACCCAGCCCACAGTACCCCCCTAACACCACATCCAGCCCACAGTATCCCCCAACACCACACCTAGCCCACAGTACCCCCCAACACCACACCTAGCCCACAGTACCCCCCAACACCACACCCAGCCCACAGTATCCCCCAACACCACACCCAGCCCACAGTATCCCCCAACACCACACCCAGCCCACAGTACCCCCCAACACCACACCTAGCCCACAGTACCCCCCAACACCACACCCAGTCCACAGTATCCCCCAACACCACACCCAGTCCACAGTATCCCCCAACACCACACCTAGCCCACAGTACCCCCCAACACCACACCTAGCCCACAGTACCCCCCAACACCACACCCAGCCCACAGTACCCCCCAACACCACACCCAGTCCACAGTACCCCCCAACACCACACCCAGCCCACAGTACCCCCCCCCCCCACACACACCCGTTCCAAATTATCTACATTGCCTCATTTTAGTCTACAAAGTTGCTGAATGTGATCACCTATTCTTAACTTGGGCAGTGGGTGAAGGCATCATAATAGAGTCTCGGTAATGACCTGTAGGGTAATTATTCCCTTCCTTGTTGTCTTCAGTTTATTGTCTCCCTTGTATACGTTGTTTACACTTCTCCTCGATTCCTTCTCCCTTCCTCCATCTATTTATCTCTGCCTCCCTTTCCTCCCTTACCCTTCAACCCCTCTCTCTCACTCTGCCCTATCCTGCCCATCCTTTATACACCCCCACCTCACCAACACACCTCCTTCGAGTCTCTTCCTCTCCCCTTCCATCTATCCCTCCCTCTCTCCCTCCATCTATCCCTCCCTCTCTCCCTCCATCTATCCCTCCCTCTCTCCCTCCATCTATCCCTCCCTCTCTCCCTCCATCTATCCCTCCCTCTCTCCCTCCATCTATCCCTCCCTCTCCTTACCCAACAACCTCTTCCTTTTCACTCTGCCTTTCTCTTCTTCTTCTTACTTTTCCTTCTTGTTTTCCTTATACTCTTCCCCATTCTCCTCCTTCCTCTCTCTCTGTCTCGACTACTACTACTACTACTACTTTTTTTTTTTTTTTTTTTTTTTTTTTTTTTTAACGTGGCCTCCAGCCTCCCCCAATAGCCACACTTTCGCCACCATTTATTTACCTTAATATTAAATATCCTAATACATAAGAAGCTATCCTATCTGTGTTAAATTAGTTGAGCCGCAGATCTATGCGGCATTCAGTGACTGTAGCCTCATAGTCAATATCTGCAGCAGTTGTCGGAGTAGGGGCAGAAGCTCTCGTTCCCCTGAGGCAGAGCAATGCCGACCGAAGGAGAGAGGACTACTACTACTACTACTACTACTACTACTACTACTACTACTACTACTACTACTACTACTACTACTATTACTATTACTACTACTATTACTTTTTTTTTTTTTTTTTTTTTATGGCCTCCAGCCTCCCCCAATAGCCACACCTTCGCCACCATTTATTTACCTTAATATTAAATATCCTAATACATAAGAAACTATCCTATCTGTGTTAAATTAATTGAGCCGCAGATCTATGCTTTAGACGCCCCGTGTCAAGTGAGTAAATCATGTGTCATTAAGTGTTTTCTGTGTGTCATACGAGTGTCAGGTGTCAGATAAGTGGGAAAGACTTCGTGTCAATTAGTGTTGGTATATCAGATGTCATTTAAGTATCAAGTGTCATATGAGCTGTCACGTGTCATGTCAACGTCCCAGGTGTCATTTCCGTGTCTCAAATGTTTGGGGATGAATGAATTTTTTTGTGTCAGGTGTCATGTGCTGAGATTATACCGTGGTTGGAAAATATTCGTGGGGAAATCTAACCTAACCTAACCTAATCTAATCTAATCTAACCTAACCTAACCTAACCTGGGTGGGTGGGTGGGTGTTGAGTAGGTGTAGGTGTAGTGCCGCTGGGAGACATCTCTGGTCTCTTGCTATCTCTTCCACCTGCCTCCTCCTCCTCCTCCTCCTCCTCCTCAAAAAAAGCCCTTGGCATCCGGACCTATTATAAGGAGATAAGATAAGATTATAACACAACATCTTAAGTATTAACTCAAGATTCTCCCCTCCACCCCACCCCTCCTTCCCTCCCACCCCTCCACCCCACCCCTCCTTCCCTCCCTCTCCTCCCTCCCGTCCCTCTCCTCCCTCCCATCCCTCTCCTCCCTCTGAAGATTATTTCACATTCACATTAACCCTCTTAACGCTAACCTAACCAAACCCTAACGCTAACCTAACCTAACCCTAACCCTAACTAATGGGAAGGGGGGAGGTAGAGTACTATATTGTTCAGGTAAGGAGGGGGGGGAGAGAGGGAGAAGGAGGGGGGGGGACATGTGATGGTGGGGTCGCAGAGATGATTGATTGAATGAACGTCAGCAAGATACGGTAACAAAAATCGTGTAAACATCGTCTTGGAGAGGGAGGGGGAGGGGGTGAGGGGAAGGGGTGAAGGAGAGAGAGAGAGAGGGGGGGAAGGGGAGATAGGGGGAGGGGTAAGAGAGCTGCTGTGAACAAGGATATAGTATTCGTTCTTCATGTGACTTATTTTGTTTTTATCGTCATTGGACCAGATAATAGTCTAGTGATGTAACCGACCAAAATAGAAAGGACAGACAAGAAGAATTTTAATGCTTCTCTTTCACTCTATCAGATAACATTTTTTTTTTTTTTTTTTTTTGGTTTTTCCGACACAGTCAACTTGAGGTACTACGCAGTTTGGCTTATTGTGCTTGGTGAAGGTGGGGGGGTGGTGGGGGGGACGAGGAAGAGGGAGGATAGGAAGGGGAAGGGGGATGGGAGGGGGAAATGACGTGGGTAGGGGGGGTAGGGAAGTTCTTTAAGGTAATGTGTGTGTTTACATTTATCTGAGACAACTTGAGGTATATAATATATTGATTAACGAAACACAAGGTGAATTATGTATGTATGTATGACGTCAATAATACTAATGTCAGTGATTAAGGGCATACTGACATCGACGGTGACATCAATTGACTTTTTGCCTACAACCACTCACCACCCATCACAACCCACCACCCACTACCACTACCCATCAACCACCCACCACCCACTACCACTACCCATCAACCACCCACCACCCATCACCATCAACCACCCACAACCACACACCGACATCACCACCATCACAACCCACCACCCACTACCACTACCCATCAACCACCCATCACCCATCACCATCAACCACCCACAACCACACATCACCACCTACAGCCACCCACAACCACCCACCATCACGTGCTTAATGACACCCTCTCAGAAAAACTCTAGGTGTTGCAGGGTTCCCACACCACCTCATTAGCCTAACACAAGCGGCAGTGTACCTGAGGGACGGATTCCTGCCCCCCCCTGACACCCCCCCTGCCCCCCCCATCCTGACACCCCCTGCCCCCCCTGACACCCCCCTGCCCCCCCCCCTGACACCCCCTCCTCCCCCCTCCTGACACCCCCCTCCTGACACCCCCTCCCCTCCTGACACCCCCTCTCTTCTGATACCCCCTCCTTCCCCCTGATACCCCTTCCTTCCCCCTGACACCTCCTCCCCCTGACACACACCCGACCCCCTAAAAGTTACTCACTCTTAAAGTAGTGTGATGACCTGAACACCTGTGGCTTACCTGTGATGATCTCAACACCTGTGGCTTACCTGTGATGATCTGAACACCTGTGGCTTACCTGTGATGGTCTGAACACCTGTGACTTACCTGTGATGATCTGAACACCTGTGGCTTACCTGTGATGGTCTGAACACGCCTTCTTTTCCTCTCCTCCTCCTCCTCCTCCTCCTCCTCCTCTTCTCTTCTTTCTCTTCTTCTTCCTCCTCCCGTTTTCTTCCTCATTTTCCTCCTCTCTTCGTTTTTCTTCAGATATCTAATCGACTCCAAACATTAGTAGGTTTTTGGAACACACACACACACACACACACACACACACCTTAGTATCAGTCGTAATAAGTGATCAAGGAAGATCGCTTTGAGCCCGACATCTTATTACGTCTTTGTTTACTGCAACATACCTGGCGTTCTCACCTGTCATTAACACCAGTCATTCTCACCTGTTATTCTCACCTGTTATTAAACACCTTTCATTAAACACCTGTCATTAACACCTGTCATTAACACCTGTTATTCTCACCTGTTATTAAACACCTTTCATAAACCACCTGTCATTAAATACCTGTCATTCTCACCTGTCATTAAATACCTGTCATTCTTATCTGTCATTAAACACCTGTCATTAACCACCTGTCATTAAACACTTGACATCCACACTTAACTTCCTCTCTACCTCCCTCGCATGACGTCATTAGCCATCTGGGACAAAAACTCGGGCTCTTCTGTTCCGGGATGTTTATGTTTGTGGCCTCTTTCTCCTCAAGGTGGGAAAAACAGTCGGTTATTTTGGAATTACACCTGGATACACACGCACACATACATACATACATACATACATACATACATATATACATACATATATACAGAAGATCCGCATCAGATAAATTTAGGTTATTGTTAATGTGGTTCGTATCTGCTGAAGAATTCGGTTCAGTTCGTGATTACTTTATCAACATGTATTACGTCATAACACAGAGATCCCACGGTTGTTAGATGAATAAACACAACGAGAGATAAACGAGAGCGATGTGTTTTATCTTCTTCTGTAGTGTTAAGTGTCATGTGGTTCCGTTCGTGGTAATTCAGCAACACCAAGCATCATGATGGTCGTGGTAATTTAGCAACACCAAACATCATGATGGTCGTGGTAATTTAGCAACACCAAACATCATGATAGTCGTGGTAATTTAGCAACACCAGACATGATTCTGGTCGTGGTATTTGAACAAGGTATTATTATGTCATTCAGGCAGCCAGCACAAGCGTTTATTAAACATGAGAGATAGAGAGAGAGAGAGAGAGAGAGGCGGCAGATCAGATGTGACCCCAAAACCTTTACCTGTATCTGATTGCCTGTCGGGCGTCATTGTGATAACACGGGGGAGGGGGGGGGGGATGCTGAGGGGGGAAGGGGGATTTCGAAGGGGGGAAAGGCTGTAGTGTTTTTGGTGTCTTCATGGTAAACACACAACACATAGGAGGAACATACCTTACGTTTTATACCTAGTGGCCGCCCACTAGAGGTGGCCACGCCCAGGGAAGGAGGCCAGTGGCCTATGTAGGATCCCTCCATTGTTCTTGATAATCTTCCCAAGGCCTATTTTGAAGCTCAGTCCTCTTTATACCACAGCTTGAGATGCTGTACCGTTCCGTAGGTCTACCAGCCTCTGTGTAAAGAAGTATTTCCTTATGTTCGTTCTGTATGATAACTTGGTGAGCTTGTAGTTATGTCCCCTCGTGTTGGTGGTGCGTGGGGTCACAAACAAATGGTCCGGGTTCACGTTTTCCATCACTTTCAGGATTTTGATTGGCTGAGATCTGCCCCATTGTGTCTTGTCTGAAGGGTTGTTAGTCCTAAGGCCTTCAGTCTACTTGGATAATCTAGATGACATAGTTCAGGAATCATCTTTGTTGCGCCTTTTCTAGGGATGTTGGATCGTTCTGGAGGCAGGGTTTTCAAGCCTGTATACAGTAATCCAGACTGGGATGTACCACGTGAGATCTGTACAGTTGAAGGAGCATTTTCCTGTCTTTGTATTCGAAGGTAAGATTTATAATTGCCAAATCTCGGTTTGCTTTCCTCATTGCTGTCCCCACTTGTTGCTCAGCCTTCAGTGACCGATCTACCACTACGCCAAGATCTTAACAACAGTATCCAGGAAAGTGTTATTAACAGAATAGTTGTGATTAGGGTTGTTCCATCCTACGTGTAGGGTCCTGCATTTCGTAATGTTAAAGAGTATTTGTCTGTGTGGAGACCATTTGAACAACTGATGCAGGTCTCTTGTCATTGTTGTGGCATCATCTTGACTTGCCACAAATATCTTTTACGTGGGTGTGAACATAATGGTCGGTGGTCCCTCGCATGAAACGAGTTTGTTATCTCTTACCTAACACTGACACACACATGCCGCTGGGAGGGAGTCTATATTAACCTGTTATCTTGTTATCTCTGGGAAGCCCCATCTCTGCCCCTTAAGATAACATTACTCATGTCCCCACTTGTTATCTGTTAGCGTGAGGACCTGTCTAGTGGCTGCCAGAAAAGGTTGTACTCTGCTATAAAAAGAAGTTTTTTTTTTTTTTTTAATCTTTTGTTGTGAAAAAGGAAAGTAATATCTCAACCTTACGTGACTATTCTAATGGACAGCTCCTCCTCCTCCTGTACCTCCTTCATCGTACACGTAGGTATTTTCTGGCACAACCCCCCCCCCCCCCCCTCTTCCCTGTCAGCGCCTCCTGCCGGATATTTAGCTTCCTGGATTTCCCTCAACGCCTTTTACAATATCAAACTTGGGGAGGTAAGGAGACTAGGGGGGGGGGGGGGGGGGAGGTGAGAAGGCAGTGTATTTCCTCCCCCAAATTTCTCCCCCAAACCATCATAACACCTCCCATCTCTCTTCTTATCCCTTCCCTCTCCCCTCCCCTTTTCCTTCAGCCTCCCTTTCCATCTCTCCCATCCTTTTCTTCCTCTCCCCTCCTGTATCCCCCCCCCACCGCCTCAGGGTTGTAGAGGGAACACTCATTGTCTCTGCACAATATCTCTCACACTGTAAACTGATCGAGATGAAATTGTGTGTGTGGGGGGGGGGGGGGGGAGGGGGGGAGGATAACGTGTGTGTGTGTGTGGAGGGGGGGAGGATAACGTGTGTGTGTGTGTGGGGGGGAGGATAACGTGTATGTGTGTGTGGGGGGAGGGGGAGGATAACGTGTATGTGTGTGTGTGGGGGAGGGGGAGGATAACGTGTATGTGTGTGTGGTGGGGGGAGGGGGAGGATAACGTGTATGTGTGTGAGGGGGGAGGGGGAGGATAACGTGTATGTGTGTGTGGTGGGGGAGGATAACGTGTATGTGTGTGTGTGGGGGGAGGGGGAGGATAACGTGTATGTGTGTGTGGTGGGGGAGGATAACGTGTATGTGTGTGTGTGGGGGGAGGGGGAGGATAACGTGTATGTGTGTGTGTGGGGGGAGGGGGAGGATAACGTGTATGTGTGTGTGGGGGGGAGGGGGAGGATAACGTGTATGTGTGTGTGTGGGGGGAGGGGGAGGATAACGTGTATGTGTGTGTGGTGGGGGAGGATAACGTGTATGTGTGTGTGTGGGGGGAGGGGGAGGATAACGTGTTTGTGTGTGTAGGGGGGAGGGGGAGAATAACGTGTATGTGTGTGTGGGGGGGAGGGGGAGGATAACGTGTATGTGTGTGTGGTGGGAGGGGGAGGATAACGTGTATGTGTGTGGGGGGGAGGGGGAGGATAACGTGTATGTGTGTGTGGGGGGGGGGTGATGGGGTAGAAATAGAAGGATTGAAAAGTTAGAGGAGAAGGAGGGGATGAAGGGATAACTTAACCTAACCTAACCTAACCTATTTACGAGTGTCTTGGTGCTCATAGATCATATTCCGCCGACCTTGCTGGCGGATGCTGGTCTAGGGAGAGTGTCTATTGCCTGGATGTAAAGATCAGGGAGGGGTTGGTAATGCATTTTCGTGTGTGTGTGTGTGTGTGTGTAGTGTGTGGGTGTGGGACGGTGTGTGGGAGGGTAGTGTGTGGGTGTGGGACGGTAGTGTGTATGTGGGGGGGTGGGGGTGGTAGTGGGTATGTGGGTATGTATGTGGGGTGTGTGTGTATGTGTGTGTGTGTGTGAGTGAAAGGGTAGGATGGGTGTCTGGGGAGTGTGTATGTTTAGGTATATGTGTGTTGGTTATATTTAGATCTGTGTGTATGTTTTCAGGTATGTGTGTGTGTGTGTGTGTATGTGTGTGTGTGTGTGTGTTTATATATGTGTGTATGAACTTAAGACATAGTAGACAAGAGTAAATAAACGCTCATGGGAGAGTTGAGATTCTCAGGTAAGTGTCACAATAATTTCATTCATATATTAGTAAAAAAACAAAACTTACCTGATCTCGTGTTGTTATTGACTTTCACTACCTGTAATTAAGGATGCATCCCTCCTCTCTCGGTGACTAATCATTGACAACGAGTGAACAACACCTTTATGTCTCCGTTGCAAAGGTCAGAGGTCACAGTTGCAAAGGTCAGAGGTCACAGCTGCAAAGGTCAGAGGTCACATTTGCAAAGGTCAGAGCTCACAGTTGCAAAGGTCAGAGGTCACAGTTGCAAAGGTCAGAGCTCACAGTTGCAAAGGTCAGAGGTCACAGTTAAAGGTCAGAGCCACAGTTGAATGTCAAAGGTCATAGTTGAAGGTCAGAGGTCACTGCTATTAGAGATAAATTCTTATTTCTACGATTTCGGTGGAGGTCGATGGAGGTTACTGGAGGTCACTGGAGGTCGGTGGAGGTATCTAGAGAACATCGGAGGTTACTAGAGGTTACTTGATATCACTGGAGGCCGGTGATCACTGGGACCAAAGAGCAGTGTATCACCATAAATTACTCAGAGATTGAGATGTGGTGTCAGGGGGTAGGTGGTGTCAGGGATAGGTGGTGTCAGGGGGTAGGTAGTGTCAGGGATAGGTAGTGTCAGGGGGGTAGTATGAGGGGGCAGTGTTCGGTCGTGGTGTCAGGAGGTAGGTGGTATTAGGCGGTGTTGTCAGGAGGTAGGTGGTGTCAGGGGGAAAGAAGTGGGGGGGGGGCGTAGGTGGGCGGGTGCCGGAGAAATAGTTTCAATTAAATGAAATGTTTTTGTCAAGGGGATCAGAGTTAAGAACGTACTCTCTCTCTCTCTCTCTCTCTCTCTCTCTCTCTCTCTCTCTCTCTCTCTCTCTCTCTCTCTCTCTCTCTCACACAGTACTAATAGACCCCAGTACTAATAGACCCCAGTACTAATTAGACCTCAGTATTAATAAGACCCCAGGACTAATAGACCCCAGTACTAATAGACCCCAGTACTAATAGACCCCAGTACTAATTACACCTCAGTATTAATAAGACCCCAGTACTAATAGACCCCAGTACTAATAGACCCCAGTACTAATAGACCCCAATACCAATAGACCCCAATACTAATAGACCCCAGTACTAATAGACCCCAGTACTAATAGACCCCAGTACTAATTAGACCTCAGTATTAATAAGACCCCAGGACTAATAGACCCCAGTACTAATAGACCCCAGTACTAATAGACCCCAGTACTAATAGACCCCAGTACTAATAGACCCCAGTACTAATAGACCCCAGTACTAATAGACCCCAGTACTAATTAGACCTCAGTATTAATAAGACCCCAGGACTAATAGACCCCAGTACTAATAGACCCCAATACTAATAGACCCCAGTACAAATAGACCCCAGTACTAATAGACCCCAGTACTAATAGACCCCAGTACTAATAGACCCCAGTACTAATAGACCCCAATACTAATAGACCCCAGTACTAATAGACCCCAGTACTAATAGACCCCAGTACTAATAGACCCCAGTACTAATAGACCCCAGTACTAATAGACCCTAGTACTAATAGACCCCAGTACTAATAGACCTCAGTACTAATTAGACCTCAGTACTAATAGACCCCAGTACTAATAGACCTCAGTACTAATTAGACCTCAGTATTAATAAGACCCCAGGACTAATAGACCCCCCCCACCCCCTGAGAGCCGTGGTGTCTGCCCTTAGAACTATACAGTGCCCCCCCCCCCTATGGACCATGATCCACGGCCACTAGGGACCACTAAACGAGACCCCGGGTACATGGAGTGGGTCTTACAGGAGACGTTTATGGTAACTGAGAGAGAGAGAGAGAGTGGGACTAGAGTGGGGAAGAGTGTAATGAGCTCTGGGGCTTAAGAGTGGTTTCTGGGGGCTTAACTGGTGGTTTGTGGAGAGTGAACGGTGCTTAATTATCTTATGTGAAGCACCATAACCCCCCCCCCCCCCCCCCCGCCCTCTCTCTCTCTCTCTCTCTCTCTCTCTCTCTCTCTCTCTCTCTCTCTCTCTCTCTCTCTCTCTGTAAGACCTCTAATATGCCTTGGAAGTGAAAGAAAATGGAGTATCAGTGACTCATTGTAGAAAACGTAAGAGAGGGAGACTTAGGTAGTTTGTGTTGGGGGGGGGGGGGGTGTGGACAGTAAGTCGACCTTCATACCTGGCACCTATACAATTACATGAGTGTTATTAACTCCGTGTGTGTGTGTGTGTGTTTCATAATAATGGCTCATGAAAGAGATGTTTCGAAGAGAGGAATGGGTGTGTGGGAGAGGGGCGGGAGAGGTGTGTGGGAGAGGGACGGGAGAGGTGTGTGGGAGAGGGACGATAGAGAGGGGCGGGAGAGGTGTGTGGGAGAGGGGCGATAGAGAGGGGCGGGAGAGGGACGATAGAGAGGGGCGGGAGAGGTGTGTGGGAGAGGGGCGGGAGAGGTGTGTGGGAGAGGGGCGGGAGAGGTGTGTGGGAGAGGGACGGGAGAGGTGTGTGGGAGAGGGACGATAGAGAGGAGCGGGAGAGGTGTGTGGGAGAGGGACGATAGAGAGGGGCGGGAGAGGTTACATTCAGCTTGGTGCCTGCTTTTGACGGTCGGGTTACCTTAATGTGTTCACACCTTTACACCTCCACCACAACACCCACACAATACACCCCCTCTCCTCCCTCCGTCTCCTCCGCCCACCTACACGCCCTGCCTTCCTTCCACCCTAACCTCTCCTCCCTTCCTCAACCCTCCCCCCACATACACACCTTCCTCCCTCCCTCTACGACCACCTACACACTTCGTTCCTTCCCCTAACCTAACCTAACCCATCCCCACCCATCTCCCCCACCCCACACCCAACCGCCCTCCCCTCTTTTCCTCCCCACACTAAAAATCACATACACCTCGTTCTAAGTATATCAGTCCATTGTATATATATACGAGTTTGTGAATCACTCCTCAAAGGCGTTAGGAATCTTGTGTGAGCGACCAGTATAATGTAACAGGTTTATAAGGAAGTAATTATTATTATGTCAAGGATACTGAGTTACTCTACTTATTAAATTTATATACACTGTGTATATATGTAAATCTGTATTGTGTTGTGTAATTGGTAATGATATGGTAGTAGGAATTGGTGTGTGTGTGTGTGTGTGATTAATAGTTTTTAGGTACTTTTCACAACCTTACTACACACACACACACACACACACACACACGCATTAATACATACAGTACATACACACACACACACATACATGCATACATACACACACACATACATACATACATACACACACACACATACTGTACATACATACACACCTACACACACATACACACACTCCCTTACACACACTCCCTTTCCCTCCTCCTGATGTCACTACCATCTTCAGGTGGTGTAAGGTGGTGATATCCCCACACCATCTCCACTATCTAACACCTTATCACCTCTATAGTTCATTGTTGTCTCTCGCGGCGTTGATGTACACACAGGTGAATAAGAGACGCCATCTTGTGACGTCATCAAAAAAAGAGACACCATCATATGACGTCATCAAAAAGAGACACCATCTTGTAACGTCATCAAAAAAAGAGACGCCATCATATGACGTCATCAAAAAGAGACGCCATCTTGTGACGTCATCAAAACAAACATGGCGGTGTGTTGGGGGAATTAAGAGAGAATTATTTTATTATTATTATATTTTTTTTTTTTACTTATGCCATTTGTAATCTAATTATTTGAGGTGGTTAAAGATTATAGTTATTTCTGGTTATTCCTGTGCATTAGATTGTATTTGGGGTTATTTTTTCCTATTAGATGTTATTAAACGATATGATTGACGTGTAGAGGTCACCAGCGGTCATCTTAAGAGGTCACCAGCGGCCATCTTAAGAGGTCACCAGCGGCCATCTTAAGAGGTCACCAGCGGCCATCTTAAGAGGTCACCAGCGGCCATCTTAAGAGGTCACCAGCGGCCATCTTAAGAGGTCACCAGCGGCCATCTTAAGAGGTCACCAGCGGTCATCTTAAGAAGTCATCAGCGGCCATCTTAAGAGGTCACCAGCGGCCATCTTAAGAGGTCACCAGCGGCCATCTTAAGAGGTCACCAGCGGTCATCTTAAGAAGTCATCAGCGGCCATCTTAAGAGGTCACCAGCGGCCATCTTAAGAGGTCACCAGCGGCCATCTTAAGAGGTCACCAGCGGTCATCTTAAGAGGTCACCAGCGGCCATCTTTAGGGGTCATTGGCCGCCATCTTTGTTATCCTCACCACACGTTCTTACCGCCGACTATCACCAATAATTACAGTGGTGTTATCGCTGTGTTATCTGACTATAATTATGGTCTTCTTGTGTTATCTTACTCTCCTGTGTGAAAGAATGATGATGATGATGATGATGATGATGATGATGATCTGAAAACGTCATTAATTATATCATAACTTTAAAACAACATCAACAACAGCTTCATATAACGGTGGTTGATATCTAAAGACAATTTTCACCTATTTAATTACATAAATCGTTCTGAATCAGCCCTGTGTTGTGGCTCCTTGGTACAACACTCCTCACATCGAACCCAAGTACAGGAATCGAACCCAAGTGGCGGTAGTGAAAGGTAAAAATATTAACGCAATGTAAGAAGCTCTTGAAAAAAAATTTGTCCCCCTGGCGTGTGTGTCTGACGGTGTTGTGGTGGTGATCGTCAGGCAAGGGAGTGTATGGTAGTAACAAGGAGAGAGAGAGAGAGAGAGAGAGAGAGAGAGAGAGCTCGTCTTCAGGTACCTGGCGGAGTTAACACAACGGGGTTAAGACTCTTGTTATCACTGTATCGCTTACTATTGCCTTCACCTGTACTGCTGAAGATAGAGTCGAACATGTTGTCTAGTGGTCCTGTGAGAATGAACTGTATAGCGCCATTGTAAAACTATTGGGATGATTATAGACCAGACAGTCCATGATGACCTTTGGACTGGACAACACACGTGTGTACTATAGTATGTGTACCTTTGCACCGTATAGAAGTTGGAGTTGAATCACTGAGATGGAGGCAAGACGTAAGGACCAAGCTATGTGGTTGTTATATGGGTGGTGATGTAATATGTTCTCGGGTAGGTGGTGTAGGTGGTGGGGTAGGTGATGGGGTAGTGGTGTAGGTAGGTGACGGGGCAGCAGGTGGCGTGGGTGCAGCAGGTGACGGGGCAGCAGCAGGTGACGGGGCAGCAGCAGGTGACGGGGCAGCAGTAGGTGACGGGGCAGCAGTAGGTGACGGGGCAGCAGCAGGTGACGGGGCAGCAGCAGGTGACGGGGCAGCAGCAGGTGACGGGGCAGCAGTAGGTGACGGGGCAGCAGCAGGTGACGAGGCAGTAGCAGGTGACGGGGCAGCAGCAGGTGACGGGGCAGCAGCAGGTGACGGGGCAGCAGCAGGTGACGGGGCAGCAGTAGGTGACGGGGCAGCAGCAGGTGGCGTGGGTGGTGTAGGTGGCGGGGCGATACTCCCTACTTAACGCTTCGCTGGACTCTTTTCTCTATCGCCAGGTGATTTTTGGTGCTCACTGAGGTGGGTGATGTGGATTGTGAGCCCCCGTTAAGAGGAGGAGGAGGAGGTGATGGAAGAGGAGTAGCAGGAGGAGAAGAAAGAGAAGGAAGAGGACGAGGTGGTGGAAGAGTAGAAGGAGAAGGAAGAGGACGAGGTGATGGAAGAGTAGAAGGAGGAGGAGGTGGAAGATTGGGAGGAGCCTGAGGAGGATGAGAAGGAGGAGGGGGAGAAAGAGTGAGAGGAGAAGAATGGGAGAAGGAATGGAAGGAGAAGGAGTGGGTGGGGGAGGGGGAGTGGGTGGGGGTAGAAGTGGGTGGGGGAGGAATGGGTGGGGGGAGGGGGAGGGGGAGTGGGTGGGGGTAGGAGTGGGAGGAGGAGGAGGAGTGGGTGGGGGTAGGAGTGGGAGGAGGAGGAGGAGTGGGTGGAGGAGGAGGAGTGGGTGGGGAAGGAGTGGGTGGGGGCACTGATATACACACGTACTGTGCCTTCGATCAACTTCCCTCTCATAGCTGAAGATGAAAGAATGAAACTTAGCTTTTTTCTCTTCAGCTAAAACACAAACACTACTTTCTTGTTATTACACTGAGACTCTACCTTAATTAGATACCTTCACTTAGTATCAGTTAGGTTAGGTTAGGTTAGGTTAGGTTAGGTAATCATCAGAGCGAGCGAGTGTATAATGGAATGGCCGGTGGGGGTCTTAGAGGGTAATTTTGAGGTGGGTGGTCACTCCTTATGGTAGATTCCCTCCCTGTAGAGAGGTGTAGGTGAGGTGAGGGTGTAGGTGAAGGTGAAGGTGTAGGTGAGAGGTAGAAAGAGATAGAGAGAGATAGAGAAAGAGACAGACAGACAGAGAAACAGACAGACAGAGAAACAGACAGACACATCATAATAGTGTGATGATGTGGACATGTAATGAATCAAAATAGTTCGTCTCCATCATCACCTGGGCGACCTACCTGTAATAATAAAGTCCCCTGACACAAATCCACCTGTGTGTTTGTGTGAGGGGAAAAAAACCTAACCTATCCTAGCCTAACCTATCCTAACCTAACCTATCCTAACCTAACCTAGAGGAGGGAAGGGAAGGGTTATTACAGGAGGTATAAGGTTCATAAAGACCACCTCAGGTAACCCAGGTGTGTAATGTCGCTCAGGTACTTCCAAAAACGCGTGAATATTTTCCTGGTGATGGAAGGAAGGTATAATAGACTTGTTGACGTATGTGTGTGTGTCTGTCCCGCCCACACACACCCACACACCCACCCACCCACCCACACACACATACACATGCACATATTCAAGAGGGTGAACCATAAACTTGTACATTAACCTCACCATTTGTTACCACTATTCAGATAAATGCTTCTCTGCTCTCTACATTACCTGCCCCCACACACCTGGCCATTAGATTACCTGGCCCCCCCACACACCTGGCCACTACATTACCTGCCCCCCTCCTCCCCCCCCTACATACCTGTATATCTCCCGGCGGCCAGGTAACACCCCTCCCCCCCCCCCACCACCCCCCGACACCTACCCCGAATTTTTATGGTCCATTTGGGTAATAGATGTATTGGCCTGTGATAGATCAGGTGTGTTAGATCTGACCCCCGCCCTTCCTCCTCGTTGGGTTTGGTTACGTTAGCATTAGGTTAGGTTAGCGTTAGGTTTGGTTAGGTTAGGTTAGGTTAGGTTAGGTTAGGTTAGGTTAGGTTAGCGTTAGGTTTGGTTAGGTTTGGTTAGCGTTAGGTTTGGTTAGGTTAGCGTTAGGTTTGGTTAGGTTAGTGCTAAGGTGGTTAATCTGGAGGTGAATTAAATCGGGGTGGGTTAGGTTATCGTTAAGTTAGGTTAGATTAGATTAGGTACTCACCAGCTACTCCTAACCTAACCTGACCTAACGCTAACCTAACCTAACCTAACCTAACCAGCAACACATGACAGTAGCCTCGATCTTTGATGACGAAGACACGATAATTACAAACCCAGAGGAAGGTGATGAGTCATCCTGAGTATCTAATGGCGCTAATATCCCCGGCAGGTGAGCACCACCACACCTGAGGGGCGATATGGTCGAGGTGTATAAAGAAGTCAGGGCTAAACAAAGGTGATATAACAAAGGTACTTAAACTATCCAACCGGGAGCGAACTTGTAGCAATGGTTTTAAATTAGACAAATTTAGGCTTAGGCGCGAAATAGGTAAACATTGGTTTGGAAATAAAGTAGTGGACGAGTGGAACAAGTTACCAAACATCATTAACTCGAATACGCTGGATAGCTTCAAACACAGGTTGGATGGATATATGAGCGATAGGGGTTGGGTGTAAATGGGACTGACTAGTACGGGCCAATAGTCCAGCTGCAGTTTTCTCCATTCTTATGTTCTAATAATCTGAACATAACCCATCCTAACCTAACCTAACCCATCCTAACCTAACCTAACCCTTGGCTGGAAATTAATAAAAATAAAAAAAATACAAGCGAATATAGACTGAAAAATAAATTGTATATCGACAGTATTGCCAACGAATGATCCCTCCTCACCCCTCCTACAACCCCTCCCTCCTCCCCATCCCTCCTCCCACCCCTCCCTCCTCCCCACCCCTCCTCCCACCCCTCCTTCCTATCCCTCCTCCCACCCCTCCCTCCTCCCCACCCCTCCTCCAACCCCTCCCTCCTCCCCACCCCTCCTCCAACCCCTCCTTCCTATCCCTCCTCCCACCCCTCCTTCCTATCCCTCCTCCCACCCCTCCCTCCTCCCCACCCCTCCTCCAACCCCTCCTTCCTCCCTATCCCTCCTCCCACCCCTCCCTCCTCCCCATCCCTCCTCCCACCCCTCCTTCCTCCCTATCCTTCCTCCCACCCCTCCCTCCTCCCCATCCCTCCTCCCACCCCTCCTTCCTATCCCTCCTCCCACCCCTCCCTCCTCCCCACCCATCCTCCCACCCCTCCTTCCTCACTATCCCTCCTCCCACCCCTCCCTCCTCCCCACCCCACCTCCCACACCTCCCTCCTCCCACCCCTCCCACCTCCCCACCCCTCCTCCCACCCCTCCCTCCTCCCCACCCCGAGGAAGACAGTGAGGCTACATAACAACTAGACCAGAAAATAAGGTGTCAACGCTCACTATTACCAATACCTGATATAATGTGTCAGGTATGGTCGTAGGGGCGGGGGGGGGGGGGTCATGTGTGTGTGTGTGTGTGTGTGTGTGTGTGTGTGTGTGTGTGTGTGTGTGTGTGTGTGTGTGTGTGTGTGTGTGTGTGTAAAGTCTTGTGTAATCTTCATCGTTAGCTAAGTTCTTACACAGAATCAAAATAAACAGCATTCATGGTTAGTACTGTTGTATGGTAAACACACACACACACACACACACACACACACAAGTTTTGGTAAGTGTACACAGACAACACAAGGTACGGTACAGGTAGAGGTTAATGAAACATGGATGCTCTAGGTCCAAGATATATAACCTGTTGTGGATCGTTAACAGGTAAACGTTATACCTTCTTCCTCTAGTTCATTCAGTGACCACCAGGCTGCCCTAGACACCACAGTTCTAGAGTACATTATTCCTTCGTTAATTAAGTACAGTTGTATTTATCAGAGTGAAATGCCGTTTTAACCCCTTGAGTACGGTGACGGTAACTCTTTCAGTACGATAAGATTGTAATCAGACGGTTAAGTCATCGTACTCAAGGGGTTTAGTCATCGTACTCAAGGGGTTAAGTCATCGTACTCAAGGGGTTAAATCATTACATACATACATACATACACAAAAACACAACAGAACCTCATCTAAAACACCCCCACACCCACACACACCCACACCCACACCCCCACACACACACCATAACTCTTTTTAATAACTACAAACATGGAATTAAATATCTATAAAGAATTGTTTGTTTCGCTTCTCTCCAACAACAGAAGGAAGGTGAAGGAAGGTGAAGGAAGGTGAAGGAGGGCGAAGGAGGGCGAATATTCCTAATTGGCGATTAAATGATTGATCTTCATTCCTGGGCAAGTTGCAAATATTAAGGAACGGTTTGAGACGATTCAATTAAGACGTTTACCTGATGTCTTTTGTGCTCACCTGGGTTTTATTTATTTATTTTAATTAATTTTATTTTTTTCTAATAATAATTATGTTTTTCTCGTATGTATTCCTGCTAGATATAAGTGTCGGATGTTTTATTGGAATATTTAGGAGGACTAATTTTACCTAACCTAACCTCACCTATACGATGTAACTCAGTGTCTACTACTACTACTACTACTACTACTACTACTACTACTACTACTACTACTGTCCAGGTAGAACTCATATTACCTGTCACTTTAACCGTTGAGGATTCTTATCATAGGGTCGAAGGTATTAGTGTTAACGTTGTGTTTTACCGTGATGGATAGTGACAGCGTTGTGTGGTATTGAGATTAGAATGTTTTTTTTTTTTGTTTTTATCGTTAGGTTGTTTATTTCGTGTATGGTAGGCGTGTTTGTCTGTTTGTCTGTTTGTCTATATCTGTCTGTCTGCCTGTCTCTCTCTCTATCAGATTCTCAGCCAGCCAGAAAGACACACACACTGACACCCCTATCCCACACCTCCATCCCAGACACCCACACCCTCACACCCCCCACCCACGCATACCCTCACATCCACATACACACACACACTTACAAACTTATTAACGTAATCAATATTAGTAACTCATTTATTAGCCACTTAATAAAACAACTTCCTTTAAACACCATAGTCATCAGCTGTACTCTAAAAGCCTGGCTGATAATGTACTCAATTAGAAAGAAGAATTGGTTCGAGTTCCTTCTCTTATTATCAACTCAATATAATGTATAGGAAGGAGAGTAACCCCCTTGAGTACGATGTCTTTTTTCTTGAGTACTATATGAATTCGTCCATTGAGTAAGATATCTTTATCCTTGAGTACTGCATCTACTTAACCCTTTGAGTTGAGTTTACGTGAGTACAGCAGTGTGAGGCAATTATGTCTGGCCGTACACTATAGTTTTCAAGCACATTGTGTATTACGTTCTATGCATGGGAACTGATATAGCTTCAGAGTGGTGTTGGGAGGTGTTGGTGAATGCTAGGTAGGGCTGGGAGGTATTGGTGAATGCTAGGTAGGGCTGGGAGGTGTTGGTGAATGCTAGGTAGGGCTGGGAGGTGTTGGTGAATGCTAGGTAGGGCTGGGAGGTGTTGGTGAATGCTAGGTAGGGCTGGGAGGTGTTGGTGAATGCTAGGTAGGGCTGGGAGGTGTTGGTGAATGCTAGGTAGGGCTGGGAGGTGTTGGTGAATGCTAGGTAGGGCTGGGAGGTGTTGGTGAATGCTAGGTAGGGCTGGGAGGTGTTGGTGAATGCTAGGTAGGGCTGGGAGGTGTTGGTGAATGCTAGGTAGGGCTGGGAGGTGTTGGTAAATGCTAGGTAGGGCTGGGAGGTGTTTGGTGAATGCTAGGTAGGGCTGGGAGGTGTTGGGTGGTTCTGTAAAATGCTAGATCTTTCTGAGAGGTACTGTACATGATGGTGTTAGGACGTGTGAAGTGGTGCTAAGTGGTGCTAGGACGTGTGAAGTGTTACTAAGTGGTGCTAGGAAGTACTCTCTGGTGCTGGGGGGGGGGGGGGTTACTGGATCAAGAGACAAACGCGCAAGATTATGATGTATGTATTTTATTTCAATTGTAGAGACATACATACATACATACATACAGAAGACTGCACCCGCGGTCATCACACACACACACATACAGTATGATAAACGTAGAAAGAATCCGTAAAAAAAGGCTTAAATTAGTATAAATAAAAACACAATAAATAAATTAACATAAATGTATATATAACATGTATATAGTGAGCTATGAATACATGTATACAGTGAGCTATAAATACATGTATACAGTGAGCTATTAACACAGTGAGCTATTAATAGAGAAACAATATATACATATAAAGCTGTGAGTCATGTTCTTATGTACAAAAATAACATTACTTTGGTGTGTTGCTGCGTCAGGTAAGTAGATTAACGAGCACTACACCTGTAAACTTACTAACTATATAAGATCTTGCTGGCTTATAACAACAATCTTTTGGGGGGTGGGAAGGCCTTTGACATCAACTGTGACCTCCTCATTATTGACACTCATACACTCACTGATATTTACTTACTTACATGTACATCTAGATATACATTTATACGTACATGAACACACATACATACATACATACACGCACACACACACACACGGGAGGAACTATGCTTTGTCCCGATATGATGACGTCTCCTTGGCTGTGACACTGACCACGGACAGTGCCCAGGGACAGTACATGAGGGGGGGGGGGAGAGTGACGGGTAGGAATTATCACTGATTGATGAGAGATTATATGACTCAGGTGAGAGGTCAGGTTCAGGAGGTGAGAGGTCAGGGTCAGGAGGTGAGAGATCAGGGTCAGGAGGTGAGAGGTCAGGGTCAGGTGAGAGGTCAGGGTCAGGAGGTGAGAGGTCAGGGTCAGGAGGTGAGAGATCAGGGTCTGGAGGTGAGAGGTCAGGGTCAGGAGGTGAGAGATCAGGGTCAGGAGGTGAGAGATCAGGGTCAGGAGGTGAGAGGTCAGGGTCAGGAGGTGAGAGATCAGGGTCAGGAGGTGAGTATCGTCGTGTATCTTGGAAGAGGTCGAGCAGCTTTATATTTCCGGCAGAAGGCGATGTGATAGCGACCCCCAGCAGGCAGGAGGTTTAGATTCGCTTGGGCTGAGGCTCAAGTAGCAGTGCCTCAGGTTCTATAGAAGGGCCTCAAGTTGTATAGCAGTGCCCCAGGTTGTATAGCAGTGCCCCAGGTTGTATAGTAGTGGCCCAGGTTGTATAGCAGTGCCCCAGGTTGTATAGCAGTGCCCCAAGTTGTATAGTAGTGGCCCAGGTTGTATGGAAGTGCCTCAGGTTGTATAGTAGTGCCTCAGGTTGTATAGCAATGCCTCAGGTTGTAAAGAAGTCCCTCAGGTTGTATAGCAGTGCCCCAGGTTGTATAGCAGTGCCTCAGGCTGTATAGCAGTGGCCCAGGTTGTATAGAAGGGCCTCAGGTTATTTAGCAGTGCCTCAGGTTGTGTAGCAGTGCCCCAGGTTGTATAGCAGTGCCTCAGGCTGTATAGCAGTGGCCCAGGTTGTATAGAAGGGCCTCAGGTTATATAGCAGTGCCCCAGGTTGTATAGTTGTGGCTCAGGTTAACTTGGTGAGCATGACGAACTTGGTAAGCTCGTCTAGGTGAGCTCTCATCTGTAACAACAGTAAGTGTGTTAGTTGGTGTAATGGAGGGGCGAGTCAGTCCTTTATAATCAGCCATTTGTGTCACTCCACTTAACATTGTCATTTATGGTGTGTGGGTGTGTCATTTATGGTGTGGGTGTGTGTGGGGGTGTGTGGGGGGGTGTGAGAGAGGGAGAGACTTACCGCGGTGTGAAAGAGGCAATGTGTGGGCGCCTCGTCTTCGCCAGCAGGACACTGGGCTTCACCGTCACACAGGTCCTCGTCTTCAACACACGTCCACTCGCCATTAGTGTTGGGCGTTGGACAAAACATCTTCTCTCTTCCGTCGGGTGCTGGCGGGCATTCTGTCGGGTAAACCGTCTTAGTTATTACACCACTTAGTTATTACACCATCTAGTTATTATTTATTTTTATTATTATTATTATTTATTTTTATTATTATTATTATTATTATTATTATTATTATACATACCAATGGAGACTAATTAATGTACTATTACTGTAAAACTAAGAAGTTGACAATGATAACCTAACCTAACCTAATCTAAACTAACCTAACCTAATCTAAACTAACCTAACCTAACCTAGCCTACCCTAAACTAAACTAACCTAACCTAATGTTTGTTTAAGCCGCGTTAGTGATGGGGGGGGGGGGGGGAGGTGATAGTGTGTCTGACTGCGTTATTAGGGAAGCAAAAATTTCTACCTCAGGGAGAGAAAAGACCTGGAGGGAGGGAGGGGGGATGCAGGGGGAGAAAGAGGGAGGGGTGAAGGGAGGGGGAGAGGGAGGGAAGTTGAGTTTATGGAACAGGAGAGGCTGAGGACATAAAGGTGTTGTTTGACAGGTGTGGGAGATTGACAGGTGTGGGAGGCTAACAGGTGTGGGAGATTGACAGGTGTAGGAGGTTGACAGGTGTTGTTTGACAGGTGTGGGAGATTGACAGGTGTGGGAGGCTAACAGGTGTGGGAGATTGACAGGTGTAGGAGGTTGACAGGTGTGGGAGGCTGACAGGTGTAGGAGGTTGACAGGTGTGGGAGGCTAACAGGTGTGGAAGATTGACAGGTGTGGGAGGCTGACAGGTGTGGGAGATTGACAGGTGTGGGAGGCTAACAGGTGTGGGAGATTGACAGGTGTGGGAGGCTAACAGGTGTGGGAGATTGACAGGTGTAGGAGGTTGACAGGTGTGGGAGGCTGACAGGTGAGGGAGGCTGACAGCTGTGGGAGGCTGACAGGTGTGGGAGATTGACAGGTGTGGGAGGTTGACAGGTGTGGGAGATTGACAGGTGTGGGAGGCTGACAGGTGTGGGAGGCTGACAGGTGTGGGAGGTTGACAGGTGTGGGAGGCTAACAGGTGTGGGAGGCTGACAGGTGTGGGAGGTTGACAGGTGTGGGAGGTTGACAGGTGTGGGAGGCTGACAGGTGTGGGATGCTGACAGGTGTGGGAGGGTCTTCACAGTCCAGGTGGCGACAGAGTTGACGTCACATGTCACCTAAGTGTTGGCCCCTTCGTCTCGTTAGTGTGTGTGTGTATGTGTGTGTGTGTGTGTGTGTGTGTGTGTGGAAATACAGAGTGAGAGAATGTCCAAACACCATATAAGAGACAGCGAGGTGGAGAAGAGGGTGGGAGGGAGAGGAGGAGGAGGAGAGAAGAGGGGGAGGAAGAGGAGCACGAGGAATGGAATGGAGAAGAGAAGGAGGAGGAGGAAGAGGAGGAGGTAGTGCGGGGGCGTTTATGGTTCATCCGCCCACCGTCTCTCTCTCTCTCTCTCTCTCTCTCTCTCTCTCTCTCTCTCTCTCTCTCTCTCTCTCTCTCATGACCTCTGCTATGTACAGTATACATTGGCATTAGATAGACAGATAGAGAAATAGACAGAGATAGAAAGACAGAGAGGCAGAGAGATATTGAGACAGGAGAGACAAAGACAGACAGACAGACAGAAAGAGAGATAAAGAGACAGTGACAGACAGAGAGTCAGTTAGTACATATTATATTTTTCCTGCTGCGTCATATTGTTTGTCTGTCTGTCTGCCTGTCTGTCTGTTTGTCTGTCTGTCTGTCTGTCTGTCTGTCTGTCTGTCTGTACCAGTATTTAATAACTCTCTAGTGTTCATAATTGAGGTTTGAACATCTAACCTAACCTAACCTACTGCTAATATGTTATTGTCTGTCAATGTAAATATTTAGCAGGTGTGTGACAGGTGTGTGACAGGTGTGTGACAGGTGTGACACTTAAAACCATCGTCCTCAAAAGCTTAAAACCATCGTTCTCAAAAGCTTAAAACCGTCGTCCTCAAAAGCTAAAAACCATCGTCCTCAAAAGCTTAAAACCGTCGTCCTCAAAAGCTTAAAATCATCGTCCTCAAAAGCTTAAAATCATCGTCCTCAAAAGCTTAAAACCATCGTTCTCAAAAGCTTAAAACCGTCGTCCTCAAAAGCTTAAAATCATCGTCCTCAAAAGCTTAAAACCGTCGTCCTCAAAAGCTTAAAATCATCGTTCTCAAAAACTTAAAACCATCGTCCTCAAAAGCTTAAAACCATCGTCCTCAAAAGCTTAAAGTCATCGTCTTTAAAGGGTTAACACCAATAAGCTGAAGGTGAACGTTTTGGACGCTCATAAAATCCTAAAAAAGAAACACAAACAAAAACACATACAAACACACGAAAAACACACACATACAAATATACAAACAAACACAAACACGAACACAAACAAACACACAAAAACAAACATACAAACGCACAAACAAACACAAACAAACAAACAGACAAAAACACATCACTTTAAGGGTGGTCGAGATGAGACTAAAATGTTTCAATATAAAATTCAGGTGACGTTAATTTAATTCTTTGGTGGAAGTCAACGGAAACCTAACGTAACCTAACGTAACGTAACCTAACGTAACGTAACCTAACGTAACGTAGCCTAACCTAACGTAACCTAACGTAACGTAACGTAACGTAACCTAACGTAACTTAACGTAACCTAACGTAACGTAACCTAACGTAACGTAACCTAACGTAACGTAACGTAACTTAACGTAACCTAACGTAACCTAACCTAACCTCCTGAGAATATTTCAAGAGGAGAAGGTTGTGAGTGTTGAGGAAGGTTGTGAGTGTTGAGGAAGGTTGTGAGTGTTGAGGAAGGTTGTGAGTGTTGAGGAAGGTTGTGGGTGTTGAGGAAGGTTGTGAGTGTTGAGGAAGGTTGTGAGTGTTGAGGAAGGTTGTGGGTGTTGAGGAAGGTTGTGGGTGTTGAGGAAGGTTGTG
>CAUDMG010000540.1:792500-977500 GCA_958450375.1 Homarus gammarus | reverse complement strand
ATTGTTACGTTATACTCTCCTCCCGCAGTCGTGAAATAATACAGTCGCGGGCAACACTTAACAACGGCCAATAGAGTTAAGTATTTTCTTCAATAGTTCCCCCGTAAGACGTCATTAGCGTGGGATGCATACCGAGAACTGCACACTACCCGCTACTAAAGTTAGCATCATGGTGAAGTAGTTTACTTAAAGTTTACGGCGCTAAAAACACCCGTGAGAGTCACAGCTTCAAAAAATTTATCATGACCAATCACAGCGTTGCTAACACACCGTTTTTTTTTTCACTCCGTAAACATTTTGACTCGGGCCAATCACAACAAACTGTTTTAGGTATAACGTAAACATTTTGATCTGGACCAATCACATCGCCGCTAGCAAATCGCGTTAGACACACTGTAAACATAGCAGCCTGTACTGTACTGAGGATAACCTGGTATCTGAACACAACATACAAGAACTCGACCAACCAGAATGGACACGAGACAGTCAAACAGACCCCAGTCCTTTGGGGCCCAACCTCACCTGGCCTGACCTACAAATTAGAAGTGCTTCAATTCCAATGGGCCCAGCCATAAGGAGTTCCAATCCTAATGTTCTACAGTCCTAAACTACCTTAGTTGTAGTGATTTATGACGTTACATTAGGTCGTGATTCAGTAGGGCTGTGACCTATTACTGTAGGTCTTGTGTCCATTTGACCGACGACCCATCCCGAACACCAGAGTCTTGAGTCTCAACAGAGCATCCAACAGTGACCACCTCAAGATGACCCCCCCCAACCCCTCCCCAACACACATTACCTGATGATTAGCCACCATAACGCTACCTGTGTGTGTGTGTGGGGGGGGGGGGGGGACCAGGTGAAATAAGCTGAGGTACAGTTGGCATCATAGGAAGTGAGAAGATATGTGGCCGATGAAGACATATGACAGCTCTCCCAGGTATGGTCATAAGGTCCTGAATGAATCACTCCCTAGTAACTTGCCAGGTGTTGCTACATCACCTCCATCAGCCTCTACCAGTTCTTTACTTCCTATAATGTCATCTGTACCTGTACCTACTCTTCACCTGGTCATTATTAAAATCC
The DNA here is from genome assembly GCA_958450375.1 of Homarus gammarus. Lineage (NCBI taxonomy): Eukaryota > Metazoa > Arthropoda > Malacostraca > Decapoda > Nephropidae > Homarus > Homarus gammarus. The sequence goes on along the minus strand of CAUDMG010000540.1, from coordinate 976,414 downwards.
GGATTCACAGTTGCGTTCGTGAATTTCGTAGTTTTGGATTTTACCGCGAACTTGAGTGTACGTAATCATACCCCCCACCCCCCTTAACATACACCCCTAATATACACACTGGGGTCATAAACTGGTTCAGGATATATCATGGTATGTTGCAATCATATCCTGAGGTTATATTTAGACCATTTCTCAACAATAGACGGGGGAAGGAATCTCTTAAAATATTACCCCCTCGTTTCCCTTCACGTGTTGCTGATGTTGATACTGGGATTAAATATTATGCTAATGGTGAGTACATGACACATACCCACGCATACCTGACATACCTGGCTCATAAATTCCTGCATGATGTCACAAATTTATGGCTCTCTCTCTCTCTCTCTCTCTCTCTCTCTCTCTCTCTCTCTCTCTCTAGAATATCTTGTAATAGTAGTAATAGTTGTAGTAGTTTAAATAGTTGTAGTAGTAGTTGTAGTATTAGTGGTAGTAGTAGATGTTGTAGCAGTAGTAAGTAAACCCTGTTGTCTTGCCAAGAGTGTGAGGGGCGGCAAACATTACCTCACTTTACCATGATCCGCATTAAATCATAAAAATGCCTACGTCATTGTCATTCAGAGAAACAAACATTACCACCACATTATGCAAGTGTGAGGAGGACATCTCTCTCTCTCTCTCTCTCTCTCTCTCTCTCTCTCTCTCTCTCTCTCTCTCTCTCTCTCTCTCTCTCGGTGACCTGTGACCCAGTCTCGCGAAAATGGCGTTGAATTAGCATTGAGACTCTATATGAACTAGTATTGTACGGTTGAAAATGCATCAATGTGTTTAGGAGGATTTCAGGGTCGTGGAGGTCTCAGGGTCGTGGAGGTCTCAGGGTCGTGGAGGTCTTAGGGCCCTGGAGGTCTCAACTGGAGGTCCTAGGAATAGTCTTAATACATCAACTATCTTACCCTTAACAATAAAGTGGTGGGTCATTGTACACCTACAGTACAGTAAGCTTGGACCTGTGCCTTAAAGGTTTTATTTTCTCACAGTCAGGACGTAGTGTTGGGGTGTGTGGCCACGTCAGCGTGAGGGTCATAATGCCAGAGGTACTGTACTTATGTTGTCAGGTGGCAGGAGGTGGGTGACGGTGGCAGGAGGGGATGACGATGGATGGAGGGGGTGACGGCTGCAGGAGGGGGGGTGACAGGTGGCAGGAGGGGGGTGACGGTGGCAGGAGGGGGTGACGATGGCAGGAGGGGGGTGACAGGTGGCAGGATGGGGGTGACGGTGGCAGGAGGGGGTGACGATGGCAGGAGGGGGGTGACAGGTGGCAGGATGGGGGTGACAGGAGGTGGCAGGAGGGGGGTGACAGGTGGCAGGAGGGCGTGACAGGTGGCAGGAGGGGGGTGACAACAGGTGGCAGGAGGGGGTGACGGTGGCAGGAGGGGGGTGACAACAGGTGGCAGGAGGGGGGGGTGACAATAGGTGGCAGGAGGTGGGTGACGGTGGCAGGAGGGGGGTGACAGGTGGCAGGAGGGGGTTGACGATGGCAGGAGGGGGTGACAGGTGGCAGGAGGGGGGTGACAACAGGTGGCAGGAGGGGGGTGACAGGTGGCAGGAGGGGGGTGACAGGTGGCAGGAGGGGGTGACGGTGGCAGGAGGGGGGTGACAGGTGGCAGGATGGGGGTGACAGGTGGCAGGAGGAGGTTGACGATGGCAGGAGGGGGGTGGCAGGAGGGGGGTGACGGTGGCAGGAGGGGGTGACGATGGCAGGAGGGGGGTGACAGGTGGCAGGATGGGGGTGACAGGTGGCAGGAGGGGGTGACGATGGCAGGAGGGGGGTGACAACAGGTGGCAGGAGGGGGGTGACAACAGGTGGCAGGAGGGGGGTGACAGGTGGCAGGAGGGGGGTGACAGGTGGCAGGAGGGGGTTGACGATGGCAGGAGGGGGTGACAGGTGGCAGGAGGGGGGTGACAACAGGTGGCAGGAGGGGGGTGACAGGTGGCAGGAGGGGGGTGACAGGTGGCAGGAGGGGGTGACGATGGCAGGAGGGGGTGACAACAGGTGGCAGGAGGGGGGTGACAATAGGTGGCAGGAGGGGGGTGACAGGTGGCAGGAGGGGGGTGACAGGTGGCAGGAGGAGGTTGACGATGGCAGGAGGGGGTGACAGGTGGCAGGAGGGGGGTGACAACAGGTGGCAGGAGGGGGGTGACAGGTGGCAGGAGGGGGTGACAGGTGGCAGGAGGGGGGTGACAACAGGTGGCAGGAGGGGGTGACGGTGGCAGGAGGGGGTGACAACAGGTGGCAGGAGGGGGGTGACAACAGGTGGCAGGAGGGGGTGACAGGTGGCAGGAGGGGGTGACGGTGGCAGGAGGGGGGTGACAGGTGGCAGGAGGGGGTGACAGGTGGCAGGAGGGGGGTGACAACAGGTGGCAGGAGGGGGGTGACAGGTGGAACTTGACAACACCTTAATGAAACTCAACTAATCCGTGTATAGATGATGATATTATATTTAACCAAGGACTAAGATAACGTAGGCTACACGTTGAACCGCGAGAAACAAGTTGTCTCTCAGTGAGGTACTTGTTCCTGTTCCCACCATCACTGCCGGGCTGATGCAACCTGCCCGCGTGTGTAGGAGCTCTCCCAAGATAACGGATGATGTCACGCCAATCATTAGGTATAACTCTGTAGGTTAGGTTAGGTTTGACGGGGTTAGGTTAGGTTTGGTTGGTGGTGGCGGAGGACAGGTGATGGTAGCCTGACAGGTAGTAGTAACACAGGTGATGGTAGCTTGACAGGTAGTAGTAAGACAGGTGATGGTGGTGTGTGTGGGGAGGGGAGGGGAGGGGGGGCAGGGTACACCACGTGGGGTTTAAGTATTAGATGATGCAACCTTATGATGGGTGGGTGGGGTGGGTCTGGGGTGGGTGGGGTGGAGATGACGGGTGGGTCGGGTGGAAGATGGTGGGTGGGTGGGTGGGTGGGTGGGTCGTGGGGGAGGGAAGTAGACTGTCAGGCGCTTAGGGAGTGTTGGCAAGTCTCGACCCACCCAGCTACCCACCCACCCACCCACCCACCCATCCTCGCTACAGAATGAAGAACTCCTTTCACTTCTTCTGTATAAATTTATAGTTGGACTTCCCTCTGACGCTAATATCGGGGTTCCCAGCTTCCATCATGGGGTCTTCTACATCATCAACACAGGGCTATATACATATGTCACTCCTAACCTAACCTAACCTATGCTGTGGTAAGTTAATTCAGCAGGTAAGTTAAAGTTTGATAGATTAACACAGGAGATCGGTTAAGCTATGATAGATTACTCTGTGGTAAATTGAGCTGTGGTAGATTAAGCTGTGGTAGGTTAAGTTGTGGTGGGTTGAGCTGTGGTGGGTTGAGCTGTGGTGGGTTAAGCTGTGACGGGCTAAATCGTGGTTGGTGTGCCTCGAGGGATGAGAGACGAGGACACAGTATCTTAAGGATGTATTCACGTGTTGTCTAATTTGTCTAAAAGGTTGTGGCCTATAGTTCTGTGGCGGGGGGGAGGGTCATCTCAACACAGCCGGCACGTCATTTAGGGTCGATAATTAAATCCGGTTTGGAAGATGGGGACAGAGTTGTTAGGGGTGACTGGTCAGGTATATAGTACTGTTGGTGGTTGGAGAGTTGTGGTATCTCCTCCACAGGTAGTATTAAGTGATTCATTCATGATTCTCTCTAACTACCTTGAACCACCTTAAGGAGATGATGCCACCACATATCTCCCTCTAGCAACAAATGATCTTACTTTTATTATAGTGCCAACAGTACACTCGGGTTAATGTACTGCTCCCAGGTGAGTCAAGAGTATGGCTCCATTGATCATGATTTTATAATGTCCATGCACCAAGGCAATACACACACACACACATACTCCACACACACACACACATACTCCACACACACACACACACACACACACACACACACACACACACACACACACACACACACACACACACACACACACACTCCACACACTCCACCATAAGTGCTGCTGCTGGCTGGAGGACACACGACGCTGTAACAATACACCATCAGTAAGAGAAGCAGTAAAGGTAACTCGTTGTACATGTCATTAAAGGGAGTTTGCCCATCACATCCTGAGAGAGAGAGAGAGAGAGAGAGAGAGAGAGAGAGAGAGAGAGAGGGGACAACAATCTCAAGGTAAATACACATTAAACTGAAAGCTCTGTATTCTGTTACAGTGTTTCAATGGGAAGAGTCTTCGGGGGCTCGTGACGGAGGGGCCAACCTATTGTGATCACACCAGCTTAGGTTAACAATGTGTTGCTACAGTAGATCTTCTCTGGTATTTTTAGGTTCCTCTTGGTGATGTGTTATACGGCTCCCACCCGATGACGACTTGTATATTCGTCTTCTGGTTCCAATAGATTCATCCTCTCACCGCCTTGCTGCTGGTTGGAGATTGTGTCTTTTTTGCTAACAATATAAAAGTTACAGTAAATCAATTGACCTTTGACCTTGTGATCTCATTAATAACATGGGGAGGAAGGAAGGAAGGGGGTAATTGAATAAGTGAACTTAGTTAATTTACTCACAGAATAAATTTGGTTATGATACATTGTTATACATTCATACCTCCCAGTACTCATGAATGATGTGTGGGATGTGAGTGTGAGTAATGAGTGATCGTGGACTCATTCCTACCTCCCAGTACTCATGAATGAATGCGTGGAATGTGTGTGTGTGTGTCTGTCTGGGCGATAACTGATAACAGTTATCTAAATCCTAATGATGATGACACAGCCTTAACGGGAGCAAGAATCATTAAAACAAAAAAAACAAAAATACACAGTGAGTTTATACCATAACTAACAACTCAACTAACAAATAAAGTTACTTTGATATTTTAATTGTTTTTTTTTTCTTCTGTGCATTATTATTATTATTATTATTATTATTATTAATATTATGATTATTATTATTATTATGATTATTATTATTATTATAAATTACTACAACTAGGCCCCACTATGATTACTTAAACTGTTATCTTAAAGTGTTATCTTAAGCTTATTAATCTCACGGAATGTCAGAAGATAACTCGTTTACATGATGATCACGGAATGTATAATGGTATTTTGTTATCAGCGGTGATTATTGTTATCTTGTGTTATGTAATCTGCATGAGGCTGCCAGCTTCTGTGTTATAATGTTATCTGTGTGTGGCCGCCATCATCATCATCACTATATGCTGATAACAAGATCACAAAACGAAAAATAGAAAAAAGGAATTAATGTGTGTGTGTGTGTGTGTGTGTGTGTGTGTGTGTCAATTAAGAACTACACACAGTAGGTGGACCACGAGGATGCCAGAATCAATGAGGAGCTGAATTCAAGCCAGCTGGACCCGATCACCTGTGTGTAATAATAATAATAATAATAATAATAATAATAACGATAACAACAACAATAATAATAATAACGATAACAACAATAGTAATAATAACAACAATAATATTAATAAAATAATGGTTGCCCCTCGTGTAACGAGGATGGCCGGCCCAAGGGCCACCTCGGCGTGAATTTGTTTAAGGTGTAGAAGCTGTCGCCAACACAACAACCACACACTGTATTAACGAGTTGCATGACCCAGTGCCAAGAAATAGTCCGAGAAGACCGGACAATTCGCGAACTGCACTGTGCTAACCATTACCCTGGAACACGATCCGCAAATCGATTAACATCCAGGTTCCCAATTACTGCTGGGTAGACAGGCAAATGGCGTAAAGAAACTTGCCCATAGTTTCACCCTGCCCGGTGATCGAACCCGGGTCCACAAGCTTGCGAGGCAAACATACCGACCATTACACCACAGGTCGCCTTAGCAACATTAATAATAAGAATATCAATAATAATAACGATAACAACAACAATAACACAGAAACTTAGTATATACGTCGTGATCCCAGAAACTCATCCTTTACAACGCCAGGATGTGTGTGATGACGCCAACACAGGAGTCGACTACAGTTACAGCTCACGAACTATGCCGAGAAAATCCCCGTATCTCTGTTCATGTATTGGCTTAGTGTGACTTACCATTGAGGTCACTGTTGCCGGATCTTTTCTGTGTGTGTGTGTGTGTGTGTGTTAAGACCAGCGACCACTCGGGTGTAAACACTGCCTTCTGGGTCTCGGTCACCTCCTGGGATATCGTGTTTGTTGTTCTTTTCATCTTTACGATTACTGAATGATAACAAACATCAATGGGCATCACACGTCACACCCGCTGGCTGGAGAGCGGAATCCAGAGTGACGTCAGTATGTCGTCACAACTGACCTACATATTATCTATCATGATTAGTCTTTTCCTCTGAAATCTGATACGAAGTTCCTCCGATGATCCGCGACAGAGCTGATACGGTGACGGGAGGTGACACACGGCGCTACAAGACGCTACCTGCTGTACGGTACATAACCTCGTGCAACAGCAGCCATGAGTAAAGTTCCGGCTGTGTGCATGACCCCGCATACACAAACACACTCCCGAAGAAGAACATGACGCACATCTTGTGGCTGTTTCACATATGGCCACTTCTGGAAAACATGATAGGCCGTCTGCTGCAGGAGCTGTGGATCAACACCGCACCCCTCCTTCCTGGAACGGCGTTTTGGGGCAGTCATCATTCGCAGTGGACAAATTTCACGAAACTCAGCAGCCTGGTCTACAGACACACTACTCAACTCTGTCCACGGCAGCACATCCTCCTACCTCGGTGACCGCCTAGTGTGCCTCGTCATGGTGACCAACTTGTTGGGGCAGGCACACTACCACCACCACCACCATTGTCATTAGTAACCACAACCACCACACATGGTCACCACCACCACTATCATTAGTTACCACTACCTCTACACCACCTCCATACCCTCACCACCACCTCCCCTACACCACGAAAACCAACCATCAGAAGGCATGATGTATACGTGTTGACAGATGCGTCCCCGTCCCCCCCCCACAGTATCGCCCGTCACCAGCGCCCGCCAGAGGAGAGGATTGCCCCATGTTACACACTCTTTATTACATTCAACATTATTATATTGCACGGCCACCTGCCATGTTTCCTCTACTTACACTCCACGAGGGCGAGAGATAAGGGCAGATAACTTCTTAACTTCTTTATCAACTTCTTGTCCGTTCTGAGAAAAAAAAACGATTTGCTCTTCGATTATTATTATTATTATTATTATTATTATTATTATTATTATTATTATTATTTTTATTATTATTATTATTTTTATTATTATACTCCACACCAAGCAAATATTATTCCACCATCTTTGAAAACTCGAGTAAATTTATCGTCAAAAAACATGAATTAAAATTTTTACATCGATGAGGAAAAAAAAACAACTAAAAATTAATTGAACTTTGAAATAAACAACTCGACCACCTGATGCCTGACTCACACTTCCTCACAGACAAAAAATAAAGTACAGGTTTTACAGAGCTTTAGTGGAAGTTAGGTTCACTAAATAGGCTTCCGGAGCCACTGATAAATATATAGTGTTTTGTTGAGATGAGGGAACACCTGAAGATTAACCCCCCCAACTCTTTTGACTTTCAGATTAACCACACAAACCTAACCTAACCTAATCTAACCTATTCTATCCCAGCCAAATGTTAGTCCTCTTACACACACAGTCTATTTCCCCCACACAGTCTATTTTTCCCACACATTCTATTTCTCCCACACAGTCTATTTCTCCCACACAGTCTATTGCTCCCACACAGTCTATTTTCCCCCACACAGTCTATTTCCCCCCACACAGTCTGCTCCCCCCACACAGTCTATTTTCCCCCACACAGTCTGTTCCCCCCACACAGTCTATTCCCCCCACACAGTCTATTTCCCCCCACACAGTCTGTTCCCCCCACACAGTCTGTTTCCCCCACACAGTCTATTTCCCCCCACACAGTCTGTTCCCCCACACAGCCTATTTCTTCCACACAGTCTATTTTCCCCCACACAGTCTATTTCCCCCCACACAGTCTGTTCCCCCACACAGTCTATTTCCCCCCACACAGTCTGTTCCCCCCACACAGTCTATTTCCCCCCACACAGTCTGTTCCCCCACACAGTCTATTTCTTCCACACAGTCTATTTTCCCCCACACATTCTATTTCCCCCCACACAGTCTGTTCCCCCCACACAGTCTATTTCCCCCCACACAGTCTGTTCCCCCCACACAGTCTATTTCTTCCACACAGTCTATTTTCCCCCACACAGTCTATTTTCCCCCACACAGTCTGCTTCCCCCCACGCAGTCTATTTCCCCCCACACAGTCTGTTCCCCCCACACAGTCTGTTTCCCCCACACAGTCTATTACTTCCACACAGTCTATTTTCCCCCACACAGTCTATTTCCCCCACACAGTCTGTTCCCCCCAAACAGTCTATTTCTTCCACACAGTCTATTTTCCCCCACACAGTCTATTTCCCCCCACACAGTCTATTATCGCAGGTTGTCGTGGCCTCGCTAACGAGTTGGACAATAATCCCTGAATTCGACGTAACAGGTCCCATAGGGCTTAGAGCTACCCGCCAATATTGATGGTCTGCTCCTCCTACGCCCATCTTGTCAAACACGCCCCCAACGCCCATGCTGTTACACGGACAAACTAATGTTCATTTTGTTACATACGCCCACCATGACACCACCCACGCCCACTGTGCCACCACCCACGCCCACTGTGCCACCACCCACGGCCACTATGCCACCATACACGCCCACTGTAAAACCACCCACGCCCACTGTGCCACCAACCACGCCTACTGTTCCATCACCCACGCCCACTGTGCCACCACCCACGCCCACTGTGCCACCACCCATGCCCACTGTTCCACCACCCATGCCCACTCTGCCACCACCCACGCCCACTATGTCACCACCCACGCCCACTGTGCCACCACCCACGCCCACTGTGCCACCACCCACGCCAACCATCTCAGCACCAGACAGCTTTGTGGGCTCACCTTGGTCAAGTTGCCTTACCTGCACCGTATAGGCCAAGCTAGATTGTCTATATTCGTGCTGAACTGTGTACCCGCATAGTTTATATACATATCTATCCAATTGTAAACCTATATGACATTTTTACTGAATAAATATTATTATCACACCACGCCCACCACCCACACCATCTACACTACACCGCCCCCCCCCCCCCCACTACAACCGCCACATCAGAGTTATCCATGAAGTCTTAAGTGTCAAGTTGATTGTACCGGGTAGTAAAATCAAATGAAATTTCCTTCTCCAGAAATGTCGTGATGATGCTGTTATAGACTATATTCTTTATTTCTTATAATGTCAATTCTATTCTTATATTCTGTATTTTTTTCGTTTTCGTAATTTTTTTTAATGAATAATTTTGGCGGGTTCAGAGGTGCGTCTTCCCCATGCTGGAAATAATAATAATAATAATAATAATAATACAGTAATATTATTATTATCATTATTTTTATTACCACTAATCGAATCTCGAAAATTTTCTCTGTAATCAATAGTTCAGACAATTCTAAGACACTTGTGGGGTTCAGGTTGTTTAGTTCACACTCAGGATGGAATGGAGAAAGGAAACTCACAATGTGCTCTCTGTATACATGTTGTATTGGATGTACAATGCAGCTTGGTGCTGGGAAGGCAGCATGGTTACAAGCGTGATGTAGAGAGAGCTGGTTGGTGAGGATGCTCACAGGAGGACAGCTTGTGGGTCGCCATGCTCGCCAGCGGGAGAGAGGACCGCCAGGCAGGCGGAGGAGCGAGGCCCGCCGGGCAGCGGCGGAGGAGGAGGTGTTGCTGGCTGTGGCTGTAGGTAGAGAGAGAGATCACCACGAGGTCAGGTCTTAAATAGCGGGGGTAGGCGTGGCTTAGCAGTTGATCCCCGCTCCATGGTGTATGGCGGCGCTGGTTGACCTAGACCATGAGGCATACACTGGGGAATTGGTGGGGTCGGCTACTCAGCGACAAACAGCGTTTGTAGGGGAGAATTCCACTACAGTACTCCCCCTTCCCTCCAGGCTGTGTAGGAGACTTGTTGTCTGCAGGGTTGCATAGCACATGTGAGGCAGAACGGGCGGTGCGTGCCTCATGTGAGACAACGGCGATGGCGTGGATGAGCCGGTCGCTGGGGACAACTGTCTAGATACACAATATCTGTGGGAGTAGAGAGGGAGAATAAGGGTGTGTGGAGGCGATGAATGTTGTGCTTCCCTCACGACAGGTACAGAGTCGTCAGATGCGCCTGCTGGGGTGTGTGGGCCTGGGTCAGGAGCAGGGGCTGTGTCAGCAGCAGCGGATGAGGGCTCGTGACAGCAGCTGGGTCCACGACAGCAGCAGGGTGCAGGACATTAGCAGGGAGTACCTGAGGGAGAAAAGAGTGGTGTGTGGGTCCGCACTCAGGAACAGAGGCCGCATCAAGGGCGGCAGGGGTTACTGCTGGGCCGGGGTCGGTGTCTGAGGCAGGACGGGTGTGCTGGGGTTGGTAGGACGTGGTGCTTGGGGCAGGAAGAGGAGCTGGTGTCTGCTTAGAGTAGCAGAGCTCCTCTAGGGTGTCTGACCTGCGGTGTAGAGACAGTAGCTGTAGAGCCGATGAGAGCTGCTTCTGTGTGGATAAGCCAGTCTTCCATGTTGCTTGAAGACTGGGAGCGTGATCAGTTTCTCCTCCATCCTGTGTGAGTGCGAATCTCCGGGAGTCACCATTTGTGGGGTTCAGGTTGTTTAGTTCACACTCAGGATGGAATGGAGAAAGGAAACTCACGATGTGCTCTCTATATACATGTTGTATTGGATGTACAATGCAGCTTGGTGCTGGGAAGGCAGCATGGTTACAAGCGTGATGTAGAGAGAGCTGGTTGGTGAGGATGCTCACAGGAGGACAGCTTGTGGGTCGCCATGCTCGCCAGCGGGAGAGAGGACCGCCAGGCAGGCGGAGGAGCGAGGCCCGCCGGGCAGCGGCGGAGGAGGAGGTGTTGCTGGCTGTGGCTGTAGGTAGAGAGAGAGATCACCACGAGGTCAGGTCTTAAATAGCGGGGGTAGGCGTGGCTTAGCAGTTGACCCCCGCTCCGTGGTGTATGGCGGCGCTGGTTGACCTAGACCACGAGGCATACACGGGGGAATTGGTGGGGTCGGCTAGGCAGCGACAAACAGCGTTTGTAGGGGAGAATTCCACTACACACTTTTCTTCTATGATGTTTCCCTCGCAAATGAACATTATTATTATTATTATTAGCCATTTAACTAAAGTAATTCTCAGTTGGTCTGTTTAATACTGCAGTAACACCTTTAAACTCATTCAAAGTCATTAAATTCCCGCATTTCATCTCATTCATGAAACTGTTTATTTACGTCCATTTTCTCTGTTGCGATAAAAGAAAATGGAACTTTTACAGGGGAGGACTTCCTTACTTTTTATTATGGTTGTAAATATATAACACTTATTTTCCTTCTATATACTTTATTTTATTTTATCATCTTCACCACTGGTCGGCCTGTTAGCCGCTTGGGAGGTCGGTCACGTCTCTGTCAGGCACTGTTGGCAAGTACTGGCCCTTTGTTATGCACTGTTGGAAACTTACCTGCAGATGGGTTAGTTGATATTAGTTTGTTTGGTGAGATTTACTCCAGGGTTCGAGTCCCGCTTGGCCCGGATACGTGAGAAGGGTGTGCTACCAAACACATTTTTCTCTTGTTTTACCCCAAGAAAGTTTATTTAAGGAATTATTGAAAGTATAATGTAAGTATTGATGTTAATGGAGTTTTATCCAATGAAATTCCCCAGTGCATGTCTCGTGGTCTAGGTCAACCAGCCCCGCCTTACATGACGGAGGTCAACTATCTACCCACGCCTACCTCCGCTATAAAAGACCTGACCTCGTGGTGACCGCTCTCTTTCTACCTACACCAACCAGCCAGCAACACCACCTCCTCCACTCCTGCCTGGCGGTCCTCGCTCCCGCCGGCGAGCATGGCGACCCACAAGCTGGTCCTCCTTTGAGCACCCTCACCAACCAGCTCTCTCTACATCACGCTTGTAACCATGCTGCCTTCCCAGCACCAAGCTGCATCGTACATCCAATACAACATGTATACAGAGAGCACATTGTGAGTCTCCTTTCTCCATCCCATCCTGAGTGAGAACCAACATCTTGTACCCCACAGACTCAAGGGTCCCGAAGCGGTGAGAAAACCGAAAACCAGAAGTCTCGACTGGGGAACTCAATAAGGAAGTCACAGCTACATGGTGTATGGGCTATTGAGCGTAATATGAATCATCTGATTTTACGTTAACTAACATGTATGACCATGGTCAGTACAAGGGCACTGGGACTCTGGCACTCCTTGGGACACTGGCATTTCCTGGGACACCCTGGGCCACTGTGGCACTCCCTGGGACATGGGAATCCCTGGAATACTCAGGTACTCCCTGGCACTCTGTAGTGGCTAACTCTCCCAACAAATTCTCCGCCTCCTCGCCTCAGTCAATCAACAGCGCGTTCCCTAACACAGACATCCGTCCCTGAGTCGCTCGCCAGCTGCCGTCCTCGCCTCAGTCAACCGGCGGTGCCTTTCATTTCACACCTCTATGCCTGGGTAGGCAGGATTACATAAATACCCGCCTGTGGCATGTACTGGCTCTCTGTTACGCACTGTTGGCAACTTGGTAAACAGATTGAGGTAATTAAGGATTTAAGCTTTGACGTCCAGGCTTAGCTATGAGACAGTGCCATAGAAGGTGAGGTACTTCCCCGCCTGGGGTACTGTCACCTTGCCTGGTCCCCGAGATTTGCTCGGGACTGTCAGTTGATTGAAAATGTCCAAAGGAAGGCCACCACCTTCACTACGGCACCTCACTTACCCTGAGAGATTAGAGCGCCTGCAACGGCCTCTCTCTCTCTGTATATATATATATATATATATATATATATATATATATATATATATATATATATATATATATATATATGTATGTATGTATGTATATATGTATGTGTTAGCAATAGTAAAGTATTTTTTTAGTATAATTGAATAAATCAGTAATGTTGGCAGCCCCGACTCTTCGGACGCTGAAGAATTTGGCTGTACAGTATTCTTATTTCTATTTATTTTTCCGAAAAGTTTTCCTTATTTTTTCTTTTATACACTACGAAATAAATTAATTTACCCTAAAATTTGTATTAAAACTTGTTTGTACGATTAAGGCTTGATTTATTTTTTAATATTCCCTCATTAGTCTAGGGTTTTGGGCGGGAAGAGGACTAGGCAGAGGCAATTTGCAAATGGCGGTTCACTTCCTGTAGAAACACAAAGGGGGGAGGTGCTGTCGGTCGTCTCTCTCACTTGACAGACGCTGTGCGAAAAATATTTAGTAAGTATTAATTTATTTAAGTAGTTAAATTTATACTTGTGTAATGGTCGATATTTTAAGGTTATTTATTTGTCGATTTTGTACCGATTTATTTTAAAATTAATAATTTTAAATGGAATTTAAAAAAAAAAATACTGTATTGACACAAGACGGTTAATTTATTACCATTATAAACAAGCATAGGTTCATGGTCGTTAACGCTCGTAATCACATTGACCAGTTACTTTAGAGAATAGTTTACCATTTTGGTTTGTACATTTATTCAATGAAATATGGTTTAGTTTTGGTCACCGTATTTGAGACTGAATATTTAAGTAACGTTCCTCATACTTGGTGTATATTTTGGTCTTGTATGTTACTGGATTTAACTTGAGTATTAAAAGTATGTTACTCGTAAGATTTTTCAGTTAATATTGGTCGATTGGCTGTCCGCATGTTCCTGCCATATTTACCCGCGGTTATACTCCTTACTTGGTTAGTGGTTTTCTTACCACTTTCTTTTAGGTTAGGTAGGTAGGCTGGTTGGTTCCTTTGATATATTTTGTATATATTTTTTTTTGTATTTCGAGTGTTTTAATAGGTCACTTGCCTCTTCTTCCATATAGGTTAGGTCGGTTGGTTTGTTGGTTTCTTTGATAAGGTTATATTTTTGGCGGTTTACTCAAATTTAACCTCCAATTTTGTACAAATTAGCAGTTTGTTAAAAAGGATGGGGTGGGGGGCAAAAACCGATGACTTGCAAATAAAATGGTTAAATTTGAGTAAAAAAATAGTTTCGGACAACGCTCCCCAGTTATAAACCCATTAAACATTTCGATCTCCCTATTCTGAGCATTTTGAACCCCACATATACCTGGCGGAAATGGATAATAGTGACACAATTGAATTTAATTGATTTTACATACTTTTCAGTCTTCGTCTTAAAGAACATAAGAATGGAGGAAACTGCAGCGGGCCTATGGGCCCATACTGGTCAGTCCCATTTACACTCCACCCCTATTGCTCATATATCCATCCAACTTATGTTTGAAGCTATCCAGCGTATTCGAGTTAAATGTTTGATAACTTGTTCCATTCATCCACCAATGTTTACCTATTTCCGCGCCTAAATCTAAGTGTCTACTTTAAAACCATTGAGAGTTCGCTCATGGTTGGATAGTTTGAGTGCCTTTGTAATGTCCCCCTTTGTTTAGCCCTGACTTCCATTTCTGCACCTCTTATCATATCGCCCCTCACTCTTTCTTTCGAGAGAGTGCAAATTAAGATGCTTTAACCTGTCTGGACTCAATGCTGCTAATGCCCGGGATTGGTCTTGTCATTCTCTTCTGAATTCTTTCTAGGGATTCTATAACCATTCTGTATAACGGTGACCAGAATTGAACTGCTTAATCCAAGTGAGGTCTTACAAGCGCAAGATACTGTATAGTTTTAGGATAACCTCTAGTCTTGTAACACTCCTCTGTATGAACCGAAGTACTTTATTAGCCTTGTTTCGAGCAAATACACATTGTTTACTTGGTTTAAGATTCCTACTTATCATTACCCCTAAATCTTTCTCGCATTCGCATTTCTCATAACATCGTTGTTCATCGGATATCTGGTTTCTCTGCTTACATCTCCTAGACTGAGTAGTAAGTACTCGTGAAAGCGAGCTAATTATATATGAGCGTGCTTACTTCACGCATGCGTGACGTCTTCCAGTCGTGACCAATGGTGTATCCATATCGCGCGAATTTTTTTCAACCAATAGAAATTCAATTTTTTCAAAGGGAGGAGCCATGGTACGGATTTGAAGGATTTCAATTTCAATGACCAGACACCAGTGTGATAACGGCCGTGGTAGAGGTTGGGTGTGAATCGTGCTTCGATCATTTTAAGTTTATTGTGGAGTTTTACTCGAGTATCAAGCTATCCAATTCCTACGCAATAATGTTCTCCCTTTGTCTGTTAGGTGCCCTCACTGTAAATTTAGAAAGAACAAGCATCAGAGGTTGACCCTGAACCTATCCCTGGTACTTCCACTTCTAAGGTATTGTACTTCCGGACGTGGCGCGCCCCAAAGTTTAAAACTATATGGAAACATTTACATCTCATTATTCTAAGTCTTTTGAGCCTCATTTATATTAGTTGGAAATGAATATAACACCACCCATCATCACTACATATAACACCATCCATCTACAGATCGGTAAAGTACTTTCCGAGATTCTCTTGTGGACACACACACACAAAAAAAAACAGACATACTTCTTTGTTTTATATATATATATAGATTACCACCCCGTTCCAGAATATGGGTCCAAATATCCAATACCTTGAGCAATTGTGTTAAGCTGGAGCGCCCCGGCATAAAACCGTGTTGGCAATCCTTTACAAGGTTATTTCGTGGTAGGTGTTTCATCCCGGCATCTCTGATAACACTCTCGAGTACTTTATATATTATGCTAGTCAGGCTCGCCAGCCTATAGTTGTTCTTCGAGTGACGATCGCCTTTCTTGAAGATAGGACTCGCATCAGCCACTTACCAATCACTGGGGACCTTTTGTTCATCCAGGTATTTGCAAAACAGGATCTTCAGGGGCTCGGCAAGCTCGTTGCACAACTCTCTTCGTACTTTGGGATGCACCATGTCAGGACTGGAACTCTTATGGACCTTTAGCTTTGACAGTATTTCTAGTACCCTCTTCTGTGAACACAATGTGGGTCAGTGCTTTGTCGAACCATCTGTCCTTAAATGCAGGAAGGTTAATCGCATCCTCTCTTGTGAACACCTAGGAAAAGCTGTTTAATGCCTCCGCTTTATCCTGGTCAGAATCTGCGTAACTACCATCTTCAAGCCTTGGGTCTGATACTTCTACTCGCGTTTTTAATTTTGACTTTGCATAGCGGTAAAACGCCTTTGGGTTTGACTTGACCTTGCTTGCAACCAGCCTCTGGAACTCCTGTTCAGCCCTTCTACACTCTACCTTTGCTTGGTTTCTGGTTCTTGCATGCATCCTCCTGTCCTGCTCATCATTTGACCCAACCCACATCTTGAATTTTGGGTTTTCTTCTTAACTTTGTCGAACGCTGCATGGTTCATGTGTAGGGATCCCCTCGTATTCCTAGAGGCACTGGGTTTGGTCTTGGGTATATATTTATCAATCAAATAGGTCAATTTACTAATTACGATATTCAGCGTCGTGTCTGCGGTCTTGTGCCTTAATGGGTCAGGCCAGTGGATACCCCACATCACTTCCCTCATCCCGTTGTAATTTCCCTTGTAATATTTGCACCTTGGCCTGGTCTTATCTTGAACTAGGTAACATAAATCTGAATGACAACACTATATGGTGATTGGCACCAACTGGGGCAAGGTGTTCCAGTTAGGCCACCATACCCTCCTCGTTTGTCTGTGGCTTGGGTGTTTGCTCCATTCTGTAATGAGTTGGGTCTCTAGCATGTTGGAACAGAACACTATCTCTGGGAGTTTCTACAGAGTACCAGGGTTAGTCATTTGGGGTGAACTCGTTTCTCCAGTAGATGTCGCCATAGTTAGTCCCCCTATAATAAGGAGGTGGCTAGGGTTGGGCATCCCAGCATTGTCTATAAAGGCTCTTAAGTTCCTTGATTTAGTGGGCCACAGTTTGAGGATCTGTAGATACACAGAACAAAAAGTCCCCTCCCTTTAATTTAATTTTACACCACTTGGACTCTTCAAAAACATCCTCTCCCTGTACCCTCGCCTGGCTGGCTCTAAGGTCTTGCCTAGCATTGATAACCACACCCTTCTTGCAAGAGGTTTATAAATGAGTCGTCCAGCAATACTGAACTCTCATTCCTCTGGGTTGATTCTCCTGTTCTTGTTCAACAGTTCTACAACTCCTACAATATCTGTGCGGTAAAGTTTATTTGGTTAAGCTTCATGTATACACTTATAAATTTTACTGCTAGCTAACAGAACGATTTCGTCATTAGCAGAAAAGTTGTGGATACTGGCCCAGGTTAGCGTGGTACTACTGTATACACTTGTATTCTTTATAAACTTTATACCTAGTGAAGAATGCAGATTTCCTGTTATAAATGATGGAATTTATAAGTTTTTTAATATCTATTTATTAAACTTTACGAGGAACTATGTAGTTGCAAAGAATTGTAAATTAATGTTCTGGGTTCACAGCCTGTTGATGTTTGTAGACGGTCTTTGGATTAGTTGAACTCATAATTGTAAACGTTATTTTCTTAAAAATGTAACTTAGTTTTGGTTATTTTTAGTTACTTTGTTTTTTATTGCCACATTCTTGCAAGAAATTGATGCAGGAAGTGTTCAATATTACTATGCCTTACCCTTACCAACAGCTCTTGAATGTAATGAACCTTTTCTTTTACTCCCAGATAGCTTGCAGAATGGTCATCAATAATCTAGTACTGTACAGTTCTATAAAACATTGTGGGGGTAGTTAACCCATATAATCAGGGGGATGTCTCCATAATACTGTACACTATCAAAACTTATTTGTCAAAATATCAGTGGTATCACTCGGGGCCGGATTCAGTAGTGGGCAAAGTGGGCAGCTGCCCAGGAACCTCCACATATTACAATATTTTATTTGTTTATTCATTTGGATTATTTTTATTTTCATTCTTTAAAATTCATGTTTATCTATTCCATCATGTAAAACTATGTTCAGCAAGAAGTGTGATAGAAATTAGGCTAGCTACTCTTTGAAATTCATGAATACCTGGTTTTCCTATGAACTGTATTTTTTTATATTTTTAATATAACTGCATATGGCTTTAAAATTCTCCAAAGAAGTGTTCAAATTTAAAAATTTTCCTGGGGGGCTTACAACCCCCCCCAGAACTCTCAGATGTTTAGACTCACTTCACTCGCCACCCCACCCTCTTGGGTAGTTATAATGAGGGGGGGCCTCCACAGGTCTAAATCTGGCACTGATATCACTACTGTATTAGTTCAAGACCTATGGTAAAAATAAGGTTGCATAACTGCGTTTTTCTCCACTTCATACTTTGTGCTTAAGTTGGGCTGTGTAATGATTCATGTATTCAGTAAATTAGTTCACAGGTGTCCCTTAATATACTAAAATATTGTTCCTGGAAATGCTTTCATTAAATTGAAGTAATTTATATATTACAGTATTATTGGGGTTATGTTCCTGTGAGGGAGAATCTTTACATTGATAAAAATGGCATCAAATTGGGATATATTGTTTGCTTCTGTGTAGTGTAAACCTTTGTTGAAACTTGTTAATCAGGCATATGTACTGTATAATGGGGGATACCTGTATTGATGTAGCATGTACTGTAGGTATACTATTGAATATTTTATTAGTAGTAATAATTCATCATTCCAGGATGATGACTTGAAGATGGAGGATGCAAGAAATGATGACCAAGAGTTCTTCTGGTGACCTGACACTTGCTGCACCAGAAACAAGTCCGGTTGGGTACAGTATAGGGCATCTCTCATTGTAATTTCTTGACTAAACTCTTGACAAAGTACGGTAATTGTAATCCATGGACTGCCTTGTCTAGTTAACTCTTCTAAGTGTAAATATCAAAGTATTAGTACAGTACAATACTTGGTATGCACCAATTATCTGATATGGCTACAGATAATATCAATATTTTGCTGAATAATCAGTATCTGTAAACAAAGTATTAGTTGATGCCATTTTGCTGTCTGTTTTGGGTTAATAAATTACTCGAACATTTTTATAATTGGCAAAATACAGTAATTATGGAAACCAGTTACTGTAGTCTGTTCACTTATTATGGGAAGGTCACACTTGGCTGCCGATCATAATGTTTTATTGGATAACATGGCAGTGTCCTCTGTGGAAGTCTGTCTATAGCACTTCATTGTAAGGTAATGGATATATTATCAGGCCAGACAAAGTAGCTTTTGTTTAATGTGAAGAGAAAAATAATCTGGTAAAGACTGTCACTGACGAGAAAGATTGTTTTACATACTGTAGCATCGGTAAGGTACATTAGATATTTTATTGACCAATATTACCCAAATTAGAACAAAGAACGACCTGCTACAGTATTATCATAACTCTTATAATGAACGACATAGGTTGTTGAGACTGGAGAGGAATTTTTATAACAAATTTAGTCAAAATGATAAGTAACACGATTTAAATCCTGTTTTATTAAGAATTGGTAAATAATGAATAAATGTTCCAAAATAAGTCTTAAATATTAGAATAAAGTCGCTGTTGCTTAGAAATGCGTGTCTTTTCCACCACCGTCTCTGTACAAGTAAACATTAAGCTGATGAAGACCACTTGAGGATAATACAACAAAAATGGCCGTCATGAGGAGACTTTGACAGCAATAATAAATGAATATAAATTTAGTAACACCGCTAGTTAATATTTTCTGGTCTTGGTCGGGTTTATCACTGTTGTCTCGACCCTCTGACCCGACCCTTATTGCTTTCATTTTCACATCGATAGTAATGACTTACCCGGGCACCTTTGCTGGTTTACCAACACAAGACGAGGGCCGGGTTATTTAACATTGATGAACAGAAGGCCAAGTTTATTGGAACAAGTTTAGGTGTTGGTTAGATTATAATGTTGAGTTATAACATTAGTCTGTACTTATACCGTACAGTATATATTTAATATACACGGTAGTCTTCCTAGATGGTTGCAGCTTCCAACAGCCTTGATATTATTCAACTATAAATAGTTGACCACTTGATTAGTTAATAATTACTGGGTGTTGTGCCGGGTTGACTAAAACGCTGCAATAATTTAAAACCCAGCTGCTCTCAATATTGTAGCTTCAAAAATTCCTTAAGACTATTACTAAAGTTGATGTATTTGTGGACTGCTTCTGTACCACCAGAGTAAATTGTTTTATTCAAATACTGTATTTGGCCGATACTTTGTTTATAGTCTGGCTTTGGTGGCGAGACTACAGTATATAGTGACTTAACTGTTTTACCTGCATGATAAAATTGACCTAAATTATAGCATTAACTCTAAATCTGGCAGCAGATCATTGGGAGTTTTGAATGTGGCTATTAACAGTGCATCACTAATGAATTGTTCTTCAATTACTGTACTAGATTAAGTGGATTAATGTGGTACTTCCATAGAGGATAAAACCTTCAGTTTAGGGTCATGTTAAACAATACTGTATTAGGATAAATTAGTATTGTGAAAATATTTTACTTGAAACCTTTTATAGGTAATAATTTGTGACTACTTCCAGTAGGTTCTGGACCTTGTCAAGGAGAGGTGTGCACTCTGCTGTACCACACATCTTGCACTGCTGTACCACACATCTTGCCTCACTTGTACTGCTGTACCACACATTTTGCTTCACTTGTACTGCTGTACCACACATTTTGCTTCACTTGTACTGCTGTACCACAAATTTTGCTTCACTTGTACTGCTGTACCACACATCTTGGCTCACTTGTACTGCTGTACCACACATCTTGGCTCACTTGTACTGCTGTACCACACAACTTGCCTCCCTTGTACTGCTGTACCACACCTTGCCTCACTTGTACTGCTGTACCACACCATGTCTCACCTGTACTGCTGTACCACACATCTTGCCTCACCTGTACTGCTGTACCACACATCTTGCCTCACCTGTACTGCTGTACCACACATCTTGCCTCACTTGTACTGCTGTACCACACATCTTGCATCACTTGTACTGCTGTACCACACATCATGCCTCATTTGTACTGCTGTACCACACATCTTGCCGTACCAGGCTTCTCTCCTCCAATATCAGGATGGCAAGTGATTCACAACACAACTAAAGGAAGCAGGTGCCAAGATACAGCCAAAACCCAGCCTTCCACCCCTCCTCTCTACCTCAGGTAAAGAATATAACAAGTTCAGTTGATATAAAAATATACAAAAAACATGATACTACATATAAAATTGTCTCGGAATGATCACTTACAGGGGAGTAAAGTTTACTTTATCGTCCTGTGTCAAAATGAACTTTTCCAACACTCGGATTGGAATTTCTCTGCCAGTTTATCCTTAAAACCAAAGGCAAACAAATTGCTCTGGGATATTCAATGACCATACTAGATTTCTTGGTGCTATAAATTTCAAGACAAAATAGAAAGTAATGGAGAAATTATACTTAAATTTATATGAGAAAATGTGTAAAGGGTTGAGAATATTGAAAGGGGATTATGGGGCTGGAATTGATGTACAGTCTTGGTCAAAAGTGCTGAACACTTGACAGTATTTGGCATGTAAGTACCGAAGATCTTTGGTATTAAGTTAGTTTAATCCTATTGTGTGGTTCAGGCATAATATGATAGTACTGTTGTGTTATTAGTATATCCCAATCATATAACTCGAGTAGATGACAGATATTGCCAAGTGTTCAACACTTTTGACTCTGCCTGTACCTATGATCCTTTATTGATGACAGGAATATCATAACAGTTGACCAAAGTTAAAAGCCCCAAAACTGGACTCTGGCCATAACTACTTATAACTTCTCAACCAATCGATTAATACATCAAATTTATAACACCAGAAATAATTATTGGTCATGTTTATGCTTGACTTTAATTAATTCAGTAAAGTACATAGTTACCTACAAGATGAGTATATTTAGTAAATAATAAAGTACTCTTAGCAACATTCATTTGTAATACTGTACCAGACCTGTGACTGACCCACTCGAGGAATTCATTGACGTAAAGTTAGTGGAAAGTAAAAATATTCATCACAAATCAATAATTTCTGGGTCAAAGTCATTGAAAGAAAACATTTAAAATATATTAACAAAACTATGAACCAAAGATACAGGAAATATTGTAGTTAAGCATCAATAACTATTATGGTTAAACTAAACTCACTTGTGGGTAAGTTTTGTAATGAAAGGTTTTTGGTTTTTATAGTTCAGTTAATGTGAACCATAACTTGTACAGTTAGGTTAAGTTGCTGTACAGTTACTGATAATATTCCCTAGACACTTGTTCTCAAGGATCATTTGGTGAAAAATTCAAATTAACAAAAATTCTTATTTTTCTATTGAGTTTATAAATTTGGTTCTGTCAAGTGTTAAGGAATTTTGTCTAAAACACTAAGTTCATGTTGTCATTACTATATTTAAAACATTTTTATGGTTAAAAAATTTGAATATTAATTTTACATTTTATTTTGTACAGAAATGTTGTTCTGAACACGAGGGCCGTGCTGCCCTAGACTGTGCTTACTGGCTACTGCCTTGGACTTCCCTGTACTTGCTTGCTGGCTGCTACCCTGGACGGCTCTGCTCTGTGCTTGCTGCCCTGGACGGCTCTGCTCTGTGCTTGCTGCCCTGGACGGCTCTGCTCTGTGCTTGCTGCCCTGGGCGGCTCTGCTCTGTGCTTGCTGCCCTGGGTGGCTCTGCTCTGTGCTTGCTGCCCTGGACGGCTCTGCTCTGTGCTTGCGGGCTGCTGCCCTGGACTGCTTTGCTGCTCCCCTGGACTGCAAATTAAAGCCATCAAATTTCCATTAATAAATGTCTAAATGTCATTACGTCTTTATTAACCTTTTCCAGCATTTGCAATATTTTCAACTTTTACAGAAAATTGACTAAGTTCAGCTTCAGATTTTGAAGCAAAATAATTTAATGAAATACTTGAAAAAAAATATTTAATTCATTATATACAAATGAAATATATATATATATATAAACTTGAAAAATAAAATATATAATATATATAAAAAATAAATATATATATATAAAAAATAAATATATATATAATATAAAAAATAAATATATATATATATAAAAATAATATATATATAATAAAATATATATATATATAAAAATATATATATATATAAAAAATAATATATATATATATAATATATATATATATATATAAATAAATAAAAAAAAAATAACTGAAATAACCTAAAAACCTGAAAAAATTGCTAAATTTGAGCAAAAAATGGCCAAAAATGCAAAATTTGAGCAAAAAATGGCCGAAAAATTGCTTTTTTTTTACCCTTAAGTGTTTTTTGAGTTTGCCATTGCCAGGACTAACGTTGAAAAAATTGGGTAAAGGATAATCGGAAGAGTCTCCGGAGTAAAGCCTTCAAATTATCATTCACCCATAATATAAAAAAATACAAGCATAACGGACTACCTGGCCGTGGGAAGAGTAACTCAGTAGGGGCCCAGTGAGTTACTCTCCCGACGTCCAGGTAGTCTGTTATGCCTTATAATACACAGATGCCAAGCTGGAGCTCGTAAGAATGGCACAAATGTTTTACCTCTAAAACCACACAAAAATTTATTATTACTCAAAATTAGCCCAGGAATAATTTTGGCCATTTTTGGACTTAGAATATTTTTAAAGATGAATTTTTGGACTTAGAATATTTTAAACGATGAATTTTTGGACTTGGAATATTTTTAATGACGAATTTTTGGACTTAAAATATTTTAAACGATGAATTTTTAATGATGAATTTTTGGACTTAGAATATCTTAAATGATGAATTTTTAGACTTAGAATATTTTAAATGATGAATTTTTGGACTGAATATTTTTAAACAATGAATTTTTGGGCTTTCATTGAGTAGGATCGCTGTAATTCGTATGTTTCTCAAAAAATTAATTAAACGATTTGAATTTGGAATGAATATGAAATAACTGAGTGGTTCAAAAAGTTGCCTTGGCTGTCATATACAATATTATATTTATAATTATTGTGCAAATATAAATAGTTATAAAATATACTTACAATAATAAAGTAAATAATACAGTAATAAATAATGAGAGGTGAGATCGTAGATGATATTCCATAAGTGTAACGGCCACACTGGTAAATGAAGTAAAAACCCTCATTGGAGAAATATAAGATGAAATTTTGGAGCTGATTTGACTGTAGTGCATTTTTTATCAGATGAGAAGAGATGCCCCGCCCCCTCCTCAAGAGTTACACCTGATTGGCTGTTTCAAATCTGTCCGATTTCCTCCTGAAGTAATGATGTATTTCTAAATGAGTTTATTCATAATGACCATTTCTGACGAGAAAGCCATTTAGCTAAATTATATAAAGATTCATACATTAATTATTTCAAACATAAACACAACGGAAGTTTATCAGAAATATTATACAAGCATTACCGGTAACTGTTAAACTCTGGTGGCAAATTGAAGCTTTCGGAGGACGCATTTAATATGTACATACTGTACTTATTTTTACCAACAATAAGACACAAATTACATATCTCTTTTCAGCTGAAAAAAAACACACTATAGGTGCCTCTTCTGCCAACTAACACAACAAAACAAGGGCGAAACACATAGAACAAAGGAACAGTCTCCTGAGTTCGGTAGGTTGGGGATTAATCTTCTTGATGACAGCAGTGGAGCCCAGACCTGATCCTCAATACTATTACACTTTCTAAATATCATCTACATAATATCAGTTCACCTCACAATGTACAGTAAGTCTTACATTTATTTATTACTGTATTATTTACTTTATTATTACTGTTTGTACACTTAAAAAATATTTGTTTCTACAGTAATTATAAATACGTAGAGTATTTTATGTGGCAGTCAAGGCTTGGTAACTGAGTATGGTTGCTGATTGGTATAATGAGGAACAATCTGAACAAATTGAACAGAAAACAAATGAATAATTGAATACAAAATGAGAAATTGTCAAATAATGTCAAAATATTCGGAACTTGGTTAGTTTGTATTTTCAGTAGTTCGGTGGAACACAAACTAGACTATACCCTCATTCAGTTGACAAAAAGAGACTCTGGGTCACCCGAATTACTGAGAATACAAATTAACCGAGTTCTGAATATTTTGACATTATTTGACAATTTCTCAATTTTTTGTGTTCAATTATTCATTTGTTTTCTGTTCAGTTTGTTCCAAGCAACAAACATACTCAGTTAATACAGCAGCACCAACATTTCTTTAGAACCTGTCCTCATGTCATTCATTGCCTACCTTTAACTCCTGTATCTCTTGACCCAGTTAATTTCCTCCTTTCTCTCCTGAACCATCTCAGTTTAGCCTCCAGGTACTACTGTACTTCTCTCTGTTGCCAACCATCTTCCACGTCTCACACAATCTTCTTTTCTCTTTTTATCTCTCTCTCTCCACTTCATCATTCCCGTCATCAACCACACTCAACGGAACATCTTTCATTATGGCCCAGCTTCTTGGTACACTGCCCCTCACTGGCTGTTTCCTAGCCTCTCAACTCACAAGAAAATGTTTCCTTTACATTCAGTTCCTTCACAACTCCCACACTTTCCTTCTTGGAACATCCACCATCTTCCTCTCCCTCCATCTTTAAGTAACACACACACACACACACACACAAGCAACCTGTTCTAATTTCCTGACCAAAATGTAGCCAAACTGGGTTTCTGTGCCACCTGCCTCAGGCCTACATGGTCAGCCTACTTGCCCTATTCTTAAACACATGTTACATATCATCCCCAAACTCAAGTGTTCTTTCATCTTCAGTATTCCTTATTCCAAAGCCTTTCCCACCATGCACACCTACCTTACCCAGCGCGACAAATTTGGACAATAAAAATAGTTTGTTTTAACGGAGATCACTACATTATAAACTGTATCTCCTAAAACAACATTAACTGGCATGACTATACTGTAACAGAATAACTGCCGCTTAAGTCACTCAACAGATTTTACAGCAACATTAAATGACACAGAACTAATGAGATAGAATTCCTTAACGAACAATAAAATGTATTTACTGTTTAGTTTAACACAAATGGTAAATATATGTTAAGTACCTGAACGGTTCAACAGTCTCAATAAATCATATTAATTCTAAAATCCTTAAAAACACAAAAGAATATAATCTTATTCTTTAATTTCAAATCATATTGTGGTGGCATTCTAAGTCCAGGTAAATTTAAAAGATAAATTTAGCCAAATTATACCTGGATAAACAGTGAGAAATAAAGGCGTTCTGGTTTATAATTAAAATAAGACAAATTGTCAATCTTCCAGAGCCACAGCTAAACACCTCAGTTTAATATTGACCTCCACCTCACACTGGCTCACACTACAACAGAGTAACACCTGTGATGAAACAACATTATCAGGGAAAAGCTCAAAATATTTCCATACACTAGACCACTTTAGATAGATAGATATATAATTATTATGTAAACTTATCATATAAGTTTACAATTGGTTCAACCTGCATATAGACAATGTAGGTATACTGTTCAGTATGTATATAGCCAACACAGGTATACAGTTCACCATGTATATAAACAATATAGGTATACAGTTCAGTATATTGTATTAGCCTCTGTCACAGTAATATTATATAAATATGGGCTAAGGACATATATTCATTATATACATTCTATCACCCAGACTATTGAGCATACAGCTACATAAGGATTTGTTCTGTCACACCTCCTAGGGTGTACAGCCCATAAACATGTGTTCTGTCACACCTCCTAGGGTGTACAGCCCATAAACATGTGCTGTCACACCTTCTAGGGTGTACAGCCCATAAACATGTGTTCTGTCACACCTCCTAGGGTGTACAGCCCATAAACTACAGACTCAACCCACAGTGTGTGGTAGGCTGTTTAGTTAATGACCTGTTGAAGTGTGGTTACCCTCCAACCACCAGTCACCAGACTCAAGAGAGTTCAGCCCAGTTCACAGCCCAACACGATGCCCTAAAGTCGTGTCGTGAGACCAGCTCTACGGGCTGTACCTCTCTCTAAATATATTAGCTAATTACAAGCCAATAGCTAATGCTCATTAGTCTGTCAATACCAAATAATTGTACAGACACTACCACCCAATATAACTATTAAATCAGCACGTGTGTTTACATTAAACCAAGGAACAACGAGTGAAGAGAATTACAAGTACAACCCAGGACAGCTGTGGCAATTTAAACTATCAACCAATCTACAACTGTATCAAAGGTGACATGACGTGAGATGCCCCGATATCTCACTCAGCTGTATCAAAGGTGACATGATGTGAGATGACCCTAAATCTCACTCAGCTGTATCAAAGGTACCAGCGACTAACCTACACTCGTTCAGGCAAGTGTTAACAAGTGAGATAGTTTGGTATCTTACCATAGCTAAAACAATATAGACAACACAGGTATACAGTTCACCATTTTTATAGACAACACAGGTATACAGTTCAGCATGTATATAGACAACAGAGGTATACAGTTCAGTATATGTCGTGGAAAATATATAATTCCATGTAATAATTGTTAATTGTAAATAAAACCTGGTAACAACATGCCCTGTGGAGCCTTGAAGCAACTATCCTTATTTACTCAGTGAGCTTTATAGAGGAACAGTCCTTAGTGTTCCTGACCTGCACCTGATAATGGTTGAACCACATCAAGATCAAAAGTAAGTAATAAAAAATGGCTGTTATAGACCATCAAGTGCCGTTGAGGACGTCTGTGTTGTGACCTTCTGAATACTGCCAAGTTAAACCTTTTAAGGAAGGTCTTCACTCCCTGCAGTAGTTTGTTAACAGGTGGGTCAGACCTGCACAGTACAAGACTCACACCACCGACTTAACACCAAAATATTTATCATTGTCACCTCAGAGATCCACTACATCTTCACACAATAATAATTCTTGGCTATTCCACAATAAAGGCCAGAAGGAAGATGGAGTGGCAAGAGAAGGCCGCCTTATAG
Source organism: Homarus gammarus (assembly GCA_958450375.1). Lineage (NCBI taxonomy): Eukaryota > Metazoa > Arthropoda > Malacostraca > Decapoda > Nephropidae > Homarus > Homarus gammarus. The sequence continues at coordinate 948,297 of CAUDMG010000540.1, read as the reverse complement.
TTGTGTGATCAAGACTCATTCATCCGTGGCATAAATGTTAAAGCTCACTATGGCCGAGTCAACATTAAATTAGGATTCACCTTTGTATAAGTTAACGTAGCGACATCGTAACTACCAGTAATGAGCCGTTTGGGCAGTTGGTCTGTTAATACTGTACAGTATAGGAGGAAACTGTAGTATTGTACCTGGAGAAAACCTGCCATGTTTGGTAGAGGGTAACATCTGTCCCAGGTTGGGGAATGAACCCAGGACACAGTAATGCACCACTAAAGATATACAACTCCTGATGTATCTGAGAAACAATCACCAGTATTTTGGTATAAAAACAATAAACAATATTTTCTTGGTCCTAAAGTGGTCTAGTTGCGAATATATTGGACATTTTCCTGCAAATATTTGTATTCCAGGTATTAATCACATGCATTGTCAACTGTCTATCATGGTTAGTACAGTAGTTCTGTCTACAGTACATATAAGACAGATATACTGTAGACAGATGGACAGAAAGATGTAGAGAGATATACCATATTTCCCACCATATAAGACATATTTTTAACCTACCAAATGTCTCCATAATTCACTCTACATCATATATAACTGTATACATATACAACAGGCCAAGCTGTGTTATTGCTATTTTTCAACTCATAGTTTTGGGTAGATATACATAGTTTTATTCACTTTTTTAGCAGTTACATGCACACACAAGCTTTCTTAGACTTAGTCAAAAATTATTATCAAAAGGTAAAAAAACACACAATAAACTTTTATTACGTCGGCAGGAGTCAGCCCATGAGGGGGGAGCACATCCCTGTCTCCCACAACTTTAGTGAAACAGTTGTCAAATGGCATGCAGTATTTTTTCCTTCCTCTTATTTATTATTATTTTTATTCGTTCCTCACTTGGCGAGGGTCAACTGTACTGTACAGGTTATGGAACACATTGCAATTTTTCTCATTTAAATATTTGTTCCTTTTATGAAAGTTTAGTTTAGGTGAACTTTCTTGAGACTATAAACCTTTCATGATATATCTGTGGTTGCCTTTAATATGGTGAGAAATACAGTACAGAAGTATAGATAGATAGATAGATAGATAGCCTGAAAGTTAGACAGAAAGATAGAACAAAATCATCATCACCATCCAAATCATATAGCTATTTTCCACACCATCTCTTGCAGTCTGTCATGTCAGGTTCTAAGACCATTTCTTACAATCTCTCCCCATGTCATTCTTGGCCACCTACCACTGGCTCTCCTCCTCACCACATTTAGAGTCATACACCACTTAACCCAGCTGGTCTCATCCATTCTCCCCACACGCCCGATCTCGCTCTACTTATACGTAAATCTTGGCCGATACTCTCAATACCCAGCCGTCACCTTAGCCCTGAACGGTGATTCTCACCTTTCAGCGTCACAGTACACATCCACCTCACCATTCTCATTTCAGCTCACTCAAGTCTGCATATGTCATCCTCTTTAACTGCCCATGTTTCACAGATATATAACACCACACTTCTCACACCAGTTGTATACATTCTTCCTTTCATGTGATGAGAAAGTCCTCTTGCTGACATATAAAGACTCCCTAAATCCTCCAGCCATTTCTGACTCTTAAAAATGAACAGCACCCCCTCCAGCACTAATCAAGTCACCCAGGCAGCAGAACTCATCCGCACAGTTCAGGGATAATCTTCAGTGTTGAGTTTCCTCAGTCTTGCCATGCACAACAATTACATTCAGCAACATCCATTCCATCACACCTTCCTCAATCACTGCCAATATCTTTCTTACTGATAGCATAGATATAGATAAGATACTTGTACGTATATATAAAGACAGTCTGACAGATGGTATAGATACCAAACAGACAAACTGACTGAAATACAGGTATTGAAAGATTGATAGAAAGATATACTGTAGAGATACAGATACATAAAGATAGACAGTTAGACATACCTAGAAAAATTGAGATATAGAAAGATACAGCATAGAGAATAACACAGACAGACAGACAGACATAAAGACATACCTGTAAGAGCAGTGTCTCTATGATCCAGTTGTTGATTTCTCAGGTTTAGTCGTTAACTCCTCTGTAACAAACAAACAAGAAACATATAATATATACAACAGTTTATGATAAAAATATGTCCATAAAATAATCATCTTTTAATTCAGAAGTTGTTTTATACAAGTTTGGCTTATGTCAACTTTGTTGGGACTGTAAACCTTACATGTTCGACAAACTCTGTAATTTTTGTCTTAATATTCCCAGCTAAATTAGTGGTACAGAACATTAATACAGTAGTTTAGACAGATAAACAGGTAGATATAGATAGATTTGGTGGTAGGAAGACATAAAGAGATGAAAATATAAAAATAGATACTGACAGATATAGATAAGTTAGATAGATACTGTATATTGATTGAGAGACAAGTACTTGGGTGAATTTACATTTCAACCAACATGGCTCTTGAGTTGAGCAATGTGTTTTTCCCAGTGGTGGGAACGGTTCCGCTAATCTGCTAATTAGCGAAGCTAACTTTCTCGTTAGTGGAATAGCGTTTTCGCTAACTTTAGAAACCATTAGCGGACCAATTAGCTTCCGCTAAATTTAGTTCTGCTAACTTTAAGTCCGCTAACAAAATTTATACATGTTTGTTCCTGTCTGTTGTAAGCGTGTGACGCCAAAACGCGTGTCTCCAACAGCCAGTCAGGCACGCCTGGCTGACTGCGTGTCAGTACGTGTAAACGTGACAAGACATGATTTGTCGACTATAACCAACAATAAGTTATATTAAAATGCACTGGTATAATGCCTAAGACCAACAATAAGTTATATAAAAATGCACTGGTATAATGTGTATGTGGTTGGTAGTGCACATTTACATGAATAATGAATAAGGCCGATAGGTTGTATGAGAATGAAAATTAATTATTTGTGAAATTGTGTACAGTGTACACCTTGATAAGTTGATCATCATCTGATCTTGGCATGTTGCTATTTGCTACCTATGCTATACAGTACTATAGTTTTTGGATTCGTTTAATACTTTCTGTCTTTTCGTACAATAAATAAAGATTATAAAGTGTATGTTGAAACCTGAATGTAAACTAATGTTTAATTTCAATTGTTCATTTAATTATTTGTGTACACCTTGATCATCATCTGATCTTGGCATGCTATACCTTTTTGGAAAGGTCTATGTCTAAGCTCTCTAGGTCTGTTTTTAAGGGTTTTAGAGAGAGAGAAAAAAAGAAAAAAAAGAAGCTAAATTCATATAATAAAAGTGAGCGGTTAGCGTTAGCTTCCGCTAATTTTTTAGCTGTTTAGCGGTTTAGTGTTAGCGAAGTTAACTTTTTAGTTAGCAAATTAGCGGTTAGCAAAGCTAACTTTTCATTTAGCTGTGCCCACCACTGGTTTTTCCAATGGTTTAGACCAGCGGCTCCCAAAATGCATCAAAAGGGGTCACATGGAGGTCATGGGGTCACCTGAGTCTTGCAACGGTCACATGTGATTTTTTTTTCTTTTTAATCCAGGTGTCTAGGACTGAAGGACAAGGCCGACAGGTGCTGTGTCAATAAGTTGGGATCAGACATTATGATCAAGGGATTAACGCAGTTACTCTCCATGCCCTGTGACATGTTTCACAACACAAGTTCCACACTCCGATGTACTGTATTCCTTTTAACTGTTCTCAGCTCAGTTCACTCTACTTCCCATGGATGAGCAAAGAAAATGGCAGCAAATTTCAATGAGTTGCTTACTGAGTCTTTTGCACTCTAAATGTCAAAATCACGGGCTGACGAGGCAAGGGTGAATTTTGACGTCTATAGTGACATAGCAAAGTTTGGGATTACTTTATCAGAGACATTCAGCTGTTAAAAATCTTGCTACCAACGTTCTGGTATAAACTATGATTACTGTAACCAAGTGCTATGTTGCTTAACCTCATATATCCCCAGGTAAAGAAAACTGATCAAATGATGACGTACACAGTTGTAGCATATGTTGTTTAACCACATAATTATAAACCCAGTCAATAGAAAATTTATTAAATGTTAATACTCACGTTACATATGAATTATGACTGATGTAACGTGCATTAAGATTAATTCAATGATCATGTACAATCAAAGACAAAAGTCATGTCGCGGTTTTGTCCAAAGATTAAATATAACTCGTGAAACATTATGAGCCCCCCCTACCACAAGGCAGAGCGCACCAAAAAATTAGCTCTTTGGCACATGTTTTCACCAAATTTCACGAAACGACTTTTGTATTTCATTGTACACGTTACATGAATTATGACTGATGTAACATGTATTAAGATTAATTAAATAATAATGCACACATTACATGAATTATGAGAGAGTTGTAACTAAGAAAACTGGATATTATGTTGCTTAATCACATAATTATACTCCCAGGTATAGACCACTAATTGATGATATAATCATGACAGAGTTGTAACCTGTTTTTGCCGGTGTTTACTTTTACACTTCTCAATTAAGTAATACATTTTATTGATTTGTTTTTACAGTTAAATACGTGTAAAAGTATGTCCGTATTTATTCTACGAATCTTTATATTTAATGTAATGACTCAGGGTCGCACTGGATAGGCGACAGCACTTGGTGGGGTCACACTGGAAAATTGCTTGAGAACCCCCGATTTAGACAATTTTAAGACTTTTCTTCTATGGCGTTTCCCTCGCAAATGACCTAAAATTAGCTAACCAAACCTCCTAACCAGGAGCTCCACCTCCCTAGATCCCCTGATATATTTAAGTTATCTGTGAGGGAAACGTCAGAGAAGAAAAGTGTCTGAAAATTGTCTAAACCATTAGAGAACCACATGTCCTCAATTGGTTGTTATCAGGAAAAGAAATATTTACATTATGTTATATGCATTAAATAAACACTCAAAATGGGTGATTACCTAAAGTGGCAATGTTGGAGTTTATATCAAATCAAACTACAGTACAGTAATATCTCCATTAGCAGGAATCCCTCAAACCCAGAAATCTCCAATTGCCAAAATTTAAATTTTCTCAGAAAATCGTTCCCAAAGGGGGAATTTTCCAAAAAATTCCAGCTTTGGGAACAATTTTCCAAGGGGCTCATTTTCCAGAAAATTCTCATGTAATTTTTCAGATACCCAGAAAATTCCGGGGATGGGGGAGTTTTTCCGGCTTTGAGAGTGTCGTCTCGTTACCCAGAAATGTCTCATTTCCAGAAGTGCTCTGCACTAATTGTTCCCGCTAAAAGAGATATCACTGTACACACAAAGTATAAAGTTAGGATATCCTTCAATATAAATTGATACTCAAGGTTTGCTGATGCGGATGGACGTCAGGAGTTAATGGTGGAGCTCAGTTGGTGAACCCCTCCATGATTGCCAGTTTTTACTGAAGGTGGCGAGTGTTGTGTTTCTCTGGTCAGGATCGTTAAGGAACTGACGATGGCAGATAATTTGACATTCAACGGTAGCTGGTGGGATGTGTGCCCAGTCAAAGGCATGTAGACTCCCACAAGACTATTATTTCAGGTAACTATTAAATATTACTTTAATTAAATATAAACTAAATTAAATGCAACATATATATAACTCCCTAGGCCCCATTGTGGGTCGATGACCTGTGCCCGGGTGGGCTATTCCCCGTAAAAAAAATAAAAAAAATAAAAATTCTCACATTATTCTGCTACTCAACATATTATATTAACAGTTACGATAACATTGTTCAACTCAAGAGCCACGTTGGTTGAAAATGTGTACTTGTATTGATAGATTGACAGATATACAGTAGATAAAACAAAGTGAGATAGGTATTGATAGATATACTGAAAGGAACATAAAGACAGACAGACACAAACATACATAAACAGTTAAGTAGATAGAGAGATATAAATGTAAGACAGACAGACAGACAAATGACTCCTTTGGTTTACCTTGCCATATGTGGTGGTGGTGTTGTAGTGTTCATTGGAGTTTAGTTCTACAATGGCAGTTATAATTTTCAGTTGTGATGGCACTGCTCAATTACCCAAGGTTAACTATCTGTAACAAACACAAAAAAAAACCCACTTAATATATACAACAGTTTATGATAAAAATATGTCCATAAATTAATTGTCATCCAGTACAGAAGTTGTTTGTTTTATACAAGTTTGGTTTATGTGAACTTTCTTGGGATTGTAAACCTTACATACTTGACAAACTCTGTCATTTTTGCCTTAATATTCTCAGATAAATTAGTGGTACATTAATACAGTAGTTTAGAAAGATAGGACAGGTAAAATCCTGGTTACCCGGCACCTACGGGGATTGAGAGGTGCCTGATTAACAGGTTGCTCTTTACACAAGTCTACTTTTTAAGTGTTACCTAATTCACGTTTTTTGTCCTCCCAAGTCTAACAATGACTCTTGCAGTTTTGTGAATGTTTCAGGATATTAATCTGCAGGTCCAAGAGCTACAGCTGTGCATCACCAAGAGCACAGTACTACCATGTTGGAAACACCGCATCTTGCCCGAATAGCAAAGTTAAGCAATGTTAGTACTTAGATGGGTGACTGCCTGGCCATAGGACCACATGCTGCTGGCATAAAGACTCTACTGGAATAATTATCTTATGGCTTTGTCAGCTGTCCTTGGTCAAATTGTCTGAATATTATCTTTAACCCCATCAATATATGGCTGACAATGACTGTCCAAGTCTACTTAAAAAGAAAAGGAATTGAAACAGATTTGCAACAGTAATTGTTCCAAGTATTTTATGTGCAGGGTACTGAGTATGGTAAGGTTAGGTAGGTTTCCTTGGTTGTTTAGGTCAGGTTCTATTAGATTCTAGTAAATGTCGCCTCTTTTAAAATGTTTACTATAATGACAAGAACATGTCGAGAAAAATGAACGAAATCGAACAACTCCTTCTGGTGGTAGCGGTATTTTCATACATTACGGTGTACAGTATAACTTACTGGATAGATCAACCAACCTAACCTCACGAAAGTTCATGTTATTTACTAAAACACTTGTAATAATGAGCAACAGAACTACAACACTTGTAATAATGAGCAACAGAACTACAACACTTGTAATAATGAGCCAGAACTACACTTGTGATAATTATTATATATCTCACCGATCACACCAGTTGTCAGAGGTGTCACAACAGGACGCCGTCATCTCGGTCTTCATCTTGTGGCTCTCTCTCTCTTTATCCAACATTCACAAGTCAAGATTTTTTCTACTTTGCTCAATTGTTATTTATCTCATAAATGAATTTTAAATGTTTTATAATTGATCTATATATTATTTAAACATTATTTTTGATTTCTTACACCTGGATATGGTATTTATAGACTAAAACAATAAAATTTATTCTAATACAAATATCACGACTCAAGACGTATGGCGTGGGATCATATATCCATCTCATGTAATAATGATATACAGGGGGGGGTCTAGATAATAAGTTTATATATAATTTTTAGATTTACTGAATAAAAATAGTAAAAAAAAATGATTATGTACAATTTGGTAAAAGAAATAAAAATTATCATGGTAAAAGAAATAATTAGTGTCCATTGTGTGAGAGGTTTGTGAAGCTGACCGTCTGAGGTAAATAGAGCGACTTATAAACACACTCGGCGGCGTCACCATAGATATTACTAAAAAATGGCAAGTTTATTCTTTCATCTAACACTTTATGCATTTAATTGTTAGAAAGACTGGATTTTAAATTAGTTTAGTGATATATAGAGATACTAGATCGTCAGTAACTGTAGAAATGGACTAAATTTGTTGAGAGGGAACACGCTGACTCAACCTCCAGATAATATACAGTAATAACATGTGGAAATTTTGTTGTGACCGGCTAAGCTCTAACTAACCCTATTTTACCGTGACTGTGCTCTGATTGGCTAAGGACTTTTTAATTTAACGGCTGAAAAGTTAGGTAAGGTTTGTTTTTAATATAACGGCTGAAAAGTTAGGTTAGGTTAGGTTTCTTTGGTTGGTTAGGTCAGGTTCTAGTAAATGTTGCCTCTTTTATAATGATTAGTTTCCATACACAACTGAAATATAGTTAGGTTAGAGCTACTTAATGATCGACTCGCTGCAAAATAAATGCCAAATGCCATCAGACTCTCGGCCAAATATAGTTCTCGTGTTGTTCGGCGGTAATGGACGATTAGTCTGATCAATTTTTCATTGTGGTTTACCCTGCAATTTCCCTCATCCTCTGCCCACTACAGGTGATTTATGAATGTAGATGTAGGAAAAAGAAAAAGTGAAAATATAAAGTTGTCACTCCTTCAAAACTACTAACCAAAACAAGTAAAAAAAAACAAAGGCATCCCATAAACATTATCTGGTAGTACCGGTTTCCTCATAAATTACCAATTGTATATACAGTACTGTACAGGTAAACCTCAAGATACGACATCCTGATCAGTAATGTTCCGGTTTAATGATGTTCATAAATTAAGACCATATTCCTACTGTATATATGAAAAAAAAAAAAAAAACTTACTTTAACGATATCTATTTGCTGAATTTTTTTATCCCGAGTGCAAACTATGGGTTGTGTATACTCAAATTAATCGCTCTCATACAAGGATTCCAGCAATGACAATTATCTTTTACTACGTCATGTCAGTGATATTTTATAAGGAAACGGTATTTAACCCTATGCATGACGCATTTCTCGCTTCACTTGTAAGTTTACCTATGCGCCGCCACACGTCCAACAGCCCTGTGATCGTAAACCCACCATTGCATGCAGGGTGTCTATTGTTCCCGATAACCTGGATAAGGCAGGGAATTTTGTTTTGTCTGGCCAGTAGACACCCTGACTGTCTTTACTATATAAACACTTCCCAAAAATTATTGATTTACGTACAAAATATGCCTGACCTTAGTTTTCGGCACATGGTCAAAAAATAGATTTTGTTTAAATTTCATTCAAAGGAGCTACTTTATATGCTGATTATGGATCTGGGTTCAGTTTACATGCTGATGAGGATCTGGGTTCATAGTAAAATAATTTGAGTAATTCGTGTTAATTAATGACCTTCGAAATAATTAAAGATATTTAAAAAGTCAATTACAGCATGCCCTTAAAATTCATGGGGGGGGGGAGGGGCATTTATACTCATGCACAAAGAAATGTATATTTTCTTTGTGTTTGCCCTTTGGACAATTATTTCTTTTACCTGTACAGTATTGTATATATGTGTGTGTGTATGTAGATGCACACAAAGCACATACAAATACAGTAAATAAATATGGGAAAATCATCTTACAAATACTGTACTCGGAAACAAGACGACAAAATGTAGAAAAATGTGAGTCTACTCTCAATTCAACTAAAGTGTCCACACACACACACACTACAGGTTTAAGAAATCACTGTCTCTAGAATGAATGGCTGGCTCCCTGTCCTGGCCACGAAAATGGCAGCAACTTTAAAACTTCCCTTAGACATTCTTAGCATCATCCACGAATTGTCAGGGCATGCTGTACACTATGCCCATAAGTTTTAAATCACCTTAATTATAATCACACCTACTAATTGTAATCTAAATGAACTAAGATGTGTGAGTGATCATGCCTTTGTGGCAGACTAATATTATTAAGAAATAACTTAGCTGTCCTGCCGGTCTTGACCTTGCTGGCACCCTCACTCGTCCATTGATGCCGTCCAAGACAGCTGGACCTTTTTTATTTTATTTTTTTCTGTTCTCCTCAGCGAGTTGTTGATATTTCTATGTGCTATCACTATGTACAGCATGTCCTTCAAATTCACGAGGATTGGGTTCTAAAAAAGGCCACAAATCTCCAAATCCGCGAATAACATTTGCTGACCTGGGGGGGGGGGGGGGGGTGTTACATTTTTATTTGTGTACAAAGAAATGTATATTCCCTTTTCTGTGTTTGTATATGTGTGTGTGTGGAGACACACAAAACACATAATAATGGGAAAATCCTCTCCCAAATAATCAGAAACAAATGTAGTACTGTACTGTATTAAAAATGTTGAGTCTACCCTCAAGTCTACTCCGTGCTTTGTTATTAATAAAACAGGGAGTAGAACTCAGGGTAGACTCAACATGTTTAATACATTTGTTTCTGATTATTGTGAGAGGATTTTTCCATTATTATATATACAATACGGGTAAAGGAAATTACAGGTACTCTCTCTAGAACAAATGGCTCCCTGTTCCGGCAGTGAAAATGCCAGCAACTTTAAAACTACCTGTACCCGCAAACATTCTTGGGTACATCCTGGGTGTCATCCGCAAATAATAGAGGACCACGAAATAAAAATATGCAAATTATCTGGGCATACTGTTTCACCCTATGAAAGGTGGGTCATATGCACAATCACAATCCTTTAGAAAACACAGAAAAAAAATAGAAACTTTTTGTGGCAGCAATAATGTGCTTCAGTTTCCTTACAGGCATTCCTGCCTGTTGCTTGCCTCAAAACAAATTATTTTTTCACTAATTTATTTTCAGTTTCACCCTCAGTCACTGCTATCACTATGGACTGTCTTCTGGGTTTTATAAGGCATATGCAATAAAGATGTCTGACGTCATCCATTTTGGCTCGCCTGTTGTGCTGAGAACTGCTAAATTGCAAGATTTATCTCTTTTGCTCTCAGTTTTACCAGATTAGTGCCATATGTTATGTGGGAGACCTAATGTAATGTGACTCAGATATAAGGATTGATTATTTCATCTTTTTCAGTCTCTCGCTGTTCCAACTCCAATTAACCCCAAGCCTTTCCTGAATCAGCTGACCGGTCAGGCTGTTATTGTAAAGCTCAAATGGGGTCACGAATATAAAGGTATCCTTGTGTCTGTTGATGGATACATGAACCTCCAGGTGAGTTATCTTAGTACTTTGATTGCCAGGTGTATATGAAGAGCCCACTAACAGTATGTAACCAGTATATGAATCATTATAAATAACCTCAAATTAATGATCTTGACATCTCCGAGTTTGAACTACCTTCCTTTCATGATGAACCTTGGACAGGAAGTATGTACGTACAGTTACAATTGGCCATACAGTATGTACTTTGCGAGGCTCTTCTGGCTAACTTGGTTAGGGGGCACTGTCAGATATATATATACACACACTGTTGAACAACTGAACCCATAGTTTAAGCAACTGTCTATGGTTTTTAGCAAAACAAATAGAAAGAAACAACACAAGTTGCAAAATAAGGAACAACATATTTCAAACAAATACTACCCTAACTGCACCACAATAAATGAACTTCACAGACAAACTTAGAAGGGAAAATATTTAATACAGTACACCAGACATGGGGAAAATAACATGGAGACAATTAAAAATGTTAACATAGAAACTGGCTAAACATTGTACACCAAGAACGTAACTGGTATCAGTGGTGGCAGGAGGTGTTTTTAGGGACCAGTGGAGGTATTGCAGGGAGTCAGGCACTAAACCTAAATGAAAATAAGACAGTGCTGTATATCAAAGCAGGAAGAAATATAGTAGATAACATGCTAGATGTGGCTCCATAATTAAATATCCAGTAACAGTATTGTAAAATAAATAATTGACTCTTGCCCCCATAATTTGAGACGCCCCTTTCTCCTGCCGGGGTTCTTCGTGTTGACAACCAGTTTTTAAAAATCTGAGTTGCGAAGGACATGGCACTACAGCACTCGACAGAGAGGTGTGGCAGTAGAGTGAACTAATTCCAATGTTATAAGTTAATTTTGCCGCCACACCTCCCTTCAGGCGCTGTAGTGCGGTGTCCTTCGCAACTCAGATTATTTTAAACTGGTTGTAAACACGACGCCCGTCAACAGAAAATGTGTTTATAACTACGGGAGTTAAGGTCTTCCAAGATCAACCTATATCAGATCTCTTTCTTAAGAGGATCCCCCTACCATGACCAAAAGTTCATGGGATTTAGTATAAAGTTGTCTGTCCTTTTAACCATCTTATATTTTATTTACAATCTATAACTTTCTATTGACTCATGACAGGTACTTATAAGGGATTTTTGTGTGTGGTGTTAGCTGAAGTTCAGTTACAGTTCTAGGCTTTTTTGGGAAGATGGTGATGATGAAAATTTCTTACAGCTGGCCAACACAGAGGAATATATTGATGGTCAGTCAACCGGCAGTTTAGGAGAGGTGCTCATCCGCTGTAACAATGTTCTGTACATCCGTGGAGCAGAAGAAGATGACGAAGAAGAAGGCCAAATGAAGGAGTAGCAGAGTTAGTGCACATTGAAAAAAATGGACCTGATGAAGATTTTTATTTTGCAATAGTTTCCCATTTAATTTTTTATGTAAGCTTTTGTTTTAGCAAAACTATGGTATTCCTTGATCAATTATTCCACTGATAAAGGTTTAATTGGGCAAACCTTTACTGTATTTGAAACCTTCAGAGACAAGATGTAAGTGCTTCAAGGCCTACTGGTGTTTTCTCAGTCATGCAGGAGCTAGGTGAACACCCTCTGGATCTAGCTCCCACATATGAATGGGCTTATTAAATGCATTTCTGAGGCCTCACATCAGTCTTACGTATCAGTGATGTGTACGACTGGTGTGAAAGGCATCAGACAGGCGTTTAATACATCCATTAATGTGTGAGAGCTAGCTCCTGAACGACTGAGAAAGCGGATGCTGGACAGTGATATTTCTAAAGTAATCAAGTTAAAAGTGTATTTACTATAAATTGAAAAAACATGAATGACTTGTTTGGGAAACAGAGCCTGAAGTGACTTATGAATAAAATTTCTTAGTGTTAAGACTTGATCACATAAGTAAGTGACGATGTATGCCACTTTGTTTTACAATTTTCTTATATAATAAAAGCCTCTTTCTAAATTTACTTTTCATTTCAAACAGATAAATATAATGTTGCTCTTCATCACCAAAAGATGCAGCACCATACCATTACATGTTCATTGAGTGGATAATGTGTAAAAGAAAAAAAGGTAGAATAAATTTAATTCGGTCATCTTAATAATACCTTTACAACAATTATTTTTATGTATATATATATATATATATATATACTTCTGATAACCACATAGGAAACACTAAGTTTCCAAGCGCTTTCATGTAATTCACTTTTTCAGGGGTGAGTACAGACTAAAGAGTAATTATTGACACGGCTAATATATACAGTAAAGGAGAGTGAGATCAAGTCCCTAGGGACAAATTTCGTAAATCACAAAATTTTCCAGTTTGTACCAGCCATTACTCATGCTGTCCCTAGGGACCTGTTCTCACTCTCCTCTACTGTATATATTAGCCTTGTCAATAATTACTCCTTAGTCTGTACTCACCCCTGAAAAAGTGAATTACATGAAAGCGCTTGGAAACTTAGTGTTTTCTTGTTTCCTATGTGGTCATCAGCATATATATATCGACCACAGTACAGACTAGGAATTACACGAAAGCGCTTGGGAACTTCGTGTTTTCTTCTTTCCTTGTGGTTATCAGCATATACCTAGATCACGCGCACCTACAGTGATTTACTTGCATATATATATATATATATATATATATATATATATTTTTTTTTTTTCAACTGTACCAGTACATGATAGTTAAAAAAATTCATGATGCTTGCATGGTAGTCCATGCAAGCATCATGAATTTTTATTTTAACTGTATACTGGTACAGTTGCAGAAATGTGTCCCTACACCCTGTGTAAATAAATACGTGAACAACTTTGTGAACAACTTTTGCACAACTGCTAAAAACAATGAGAACACATCAATGCAAATTGGTGATTTTGCTGAGGCGCTGGTGTGTGTAAGGGTCGAAGGGTGTTGTGCCCCGAATGGAGGACTCCAAGGGATTTGAATAAACATCAGCAGCAAGTTCCTGGACAGCAATCTCCTTATCACTCTTCGCAATCTTCACGGCTTCATCTACTTCTTTACGTACTTCACTGTCAATTTTCTAGTGAAGAGAGAGGCACCATCAACATGTCAAATGCATCTAAATACTGTACAGATAAAATAATTTAAATTAATTTTTTTTTAAGGTAATGCAGTATGTAATCCCGTAACAACTTGGTTACCCACCCTTGGTCTTCCTGCAGAGACAACAACACTACACTAATCCCAACTCCTTACACCCAGACTAAGCTGGCATATTGGTTGTATGGTGGCAACAGCAGATGTTATGTGTTGACCATGGTCATACATGTTAGTGAACGTAAAATCAGACAATTCATGTTATGCTCAATTGTCCATAAAACATGTAGCTGTGACTTCTTTATTAAGTCCCCAGTTGAGACATCTGTTTTCTCACTGCTTCATTATGCCCGAGTCCTCTGTTTTCTTTCATGTACCTCAGAAACTCTGATATTTCTTAATACCTCACAGGGTGTTCAGAGATTTTAAATTGAGAGTGAAGGCACATGTTTTACATTAAGTTAGATATGTCTGATTGCAGATGAAGCATTAAGATGTATTGAGTATATGTTGAAAGCAGCATATATATTTATGTGTAGAGTACATAGTATTAAGACATGTTTTGAGGACCCATTCGCCAGCTGTAATCAGTCTATTTATCGTGAACTTACGGGATAGTAATTCAAAACTGGTCATATCTTTTTTAGAATCCGATGAGAGTACAGGGGGGCCCAAAAAATTCGCAGGGGGTTAGTTTATGAAAATGGCTGCGAATAACATTTGCAGACTAGGGGTGGGGTTACATTTTTACTTGTGAGTTTGAGTGTTATGTAGCTGTAAAGGAATCAGAAGAGATATAGAGACCAGTACAGTGCAATGCTTTGTTATTAAAGATGAGTGTTATTAAAGGTGAGTTAACTTTGATAACAAGGCAAGGAGTTGACTTGTGGGTAGACTCTCACATTTTTAATACATTTAGATTCATTTTGTTGTCTTGTTCATGATTTTTTGTGAGAGGATTTTCCCATTATTATTTATTTGTATTATGTTTCGTGTGTGTCTACACACAAACACACACACACATTTATACAATACAGGCAAGAAAAATCTTTGTCCAAAGGGCAAATACATAAAGGGAATATACATTTCTTTCCACATGAGTAAAAATTTACCCCCCCCCCCCCCCCTTAGTCAGCAAATGATATTTGTGAATTAGGCTATTTGCAGCCATTTTGAGACCCAAACCCTCCCATGAATTTTAAGGGCATGCTGTTTTGTATTTTATGATGGATCATGTATCAGTTTTGTTTTATGCAAAATAAAGAATAATGGATTGAAACCTATTCCTATTTAAATACCTGTATAACACTGACATAACCACTACACTGCCAGAGGTATAACTATTCAATTTAACGAAATCTCGCTTTTACAGAATCGGCTTGCACGCTTTATTCTGTTACCTGGAATGATTACTGTGTATCTTATTCTTGCTGTGGAAAAGGAACATTTCTTACCTTAAGTTCATCAGCAGTAACAAGATCTGCACCTACAATGTGTTCTTTGAACAACATGATGGGGTCTCGGGTTTGGCGGACCTCCTGGATTTCATCGCGGGTGCGGTAAGAGGTGCCCGGATCAGACATGGAGTGTCCGTGGTAACGATAAGTAGCAACTTCCAGTACCAGTGGGCCTTTTCCTGACGTGCAGTAATCAACGCAATATTTGATGGCTTCCCGCACACTCAGCACATCCATACCATCAATCTGTACAAGACATTTCATTTGTATTTAGAAAAAATATATAATTATTTACAAACATCAGGCTAAATTTTCAAGGTAGCCATGACTGTCACTGCCTCTGACTAGCCATGATATCCCTCACAAAAAACACTTTATAACCAATACTGTATACAGTACAGTATTATGTTATTTTTTGGTACAGTATAAAATTATGCCACATATCTTAACATGAACAGGATATGTTCACTCATGTAATGCACACTAGCCATCTTGTTAGGGTTATAAGTGGTTCATATGTCTACCCATTCATGTCTTAGCAGCCATATCTTAAACATGTAGCAATGGATTTTATTCAAATTTTGTGCCAAGATTAAATGTCATATCTTCACTCCTTCATAAATACATATTTTTGGGGAGATGATAGTAAAACAAAAGGTGTATCAGTCAATATGAGGAGACATGACTAAAATTAATAATAACTGAGGTGTTTGGTTAGTGAGAAATTAGCAAGTTGAACAAGATACAGGTAGTGTAGCTTACCCATATTCCTGGGACATAATTTCCTCGGGTGTAGTAGTTGGTAGAGGCTGCAGCACGATCAATGCTGGTGCCCATGCCATAACCATTATTCTCACAGATAAAAACAGATGGAAGGTTCATCAGCTTGGCCATGTTATATGCCTCGAAAAGTTGACCCTGAGAAAAGTTAACCTTTTTTTTAATTCTCTAGACCAGTGGAGCAGTGGTTCCCAATCTACAGTCTGTGGCTTAAGATTTACCAATCTGTTGGATGTTTTTTTTTCTCAATTATTTTATTCATAATTTCTTAGTAGAATGTAATTCTCATAAACATCGTGATTTTTAACACCAACACTATGCTCAGTTAATTGGTAAAATAAATACTTTTGATATGATTTGTAGCAACTGTCAGCTGATCCCAGGTAGCCTTGTGGATGATCTTTAATCACTCAGTCACAGAGTAGAAAGGATTGTTCCCCCTCTCTGCTTTTTCTCAAGTTATCATGAATTTTATTAAACTATATTCACCTCTGGTGCTGCATAAAGATTATTAGAAGACAGGAATATACACTCTGCACCTGTACATAATACAATGTAGCCTCATTGTTGGGCTGCCACTAATGTGTACTGAAATAAATGTCTTAAAGGTATTTTTGGGGGTAGATTTTGAGTCAACATTCCCGTACCCCACCTTCATGATAATTTAGAGAACAATATACTGTACTGTATTGTAAAGCCAATATTTATCTGTAATTCTAAGTCCCAACCTCATAAAATACGGAAGGTGGACTGTGTAAAATATATACGAGTGTATATGTTCTGGGTACCAAGTTCTATCTACAGGAGCGAACGCAAACACCTGTAGAGTTTTCGTAGGTTCTATTTACTGGACAAACAGAGATACACAAGCGAAACGGCTCTCCTTACTCTGTCTGGGGTTCAACTAGCCTTTCAGGCGACATGTGGCAAGTAATACATTAGCAGCTTCCATATGTCGCCAGGCACATTAATTAAGCGTGTGGGACATGGTAAATACATTGCCACATGCTGCTAGCTAGGCTGAATAAATAATGTACAGTTGTACCCCGCTTAACGCGGTCAATTGAACCCACAGGGTACCGCGTTAAGTGAACAACAGAACATATGGGATTAATTCCAATAGAGACTGGCCCGACCCCCAAACTCCACTTTTTGACGACACACAACTATGTTGTAGTAAAAATATTATCTTAACTTTATGATGGTATGCACACACAATTAATAATTAAGAGAAATATCAATAATATTAGGTTTTTTAACACTTACATTAGTAGAAAAGATGGCTGGGCACACGGGGATGGGGGGTTGGTTCCGAGGCAGAGGGCAGATTATTGGCCCTCACCTGTATCACTTGTATCACTATCCACCACAGAGGCTTGCAGGGCCTCTTTGTCAAACCCCTCAAAGTCCATATAAGTCCATATCCTCACTATAATTATCACTATCACTGACTTGGGCCAGCTGTGGTGGGTGGCGGGTGAAGAACTCGGTAATGTTTTGATGACTGGGCGACCTTGTGCGCATCGTGCCCACGCCGCTTCCCGCGTATATGAGTAGACGAACCGCGTTAAGTGAAAGTTCGGTTCTGGCGAGGCACCCGCGTATATGAGAAATCGCGTTAAGTGAAACCGCGTTAAGCGGGGTACAACTGTATATAAATGGAGCACATACATAATATACATACAGCATACATAATATACATACAACGAGTACCTGTACGTATATACAATATTTACAAATACCTCTCTGCTGAATTTATCCCACTCTCTCTGCAGGTCTGTAAAGTTGAATGGTTTGGGAACCACTGATATGCTAGACCACCCCCACCATGAAACTGTGACAGGTGGATTGTCATTGTGTACAGAACTATGAGTGAATATGATGTATAAACAAACTAAAAAAGCTAATACATGTACAGTACTGAATCCTATAATGTATGAGCAGACAACCCACTGGTGAGAAGGTGGAGCTTAGTTTAAGGTATAGTATTGACGTGACGGGAGGGTGGCTTACCACCAACTGCAACATTATCCCTTACTCACTTGGGCACAGAATTGAACCAATGTCTCAAGGATTGGAAATACAAGAATAATACATTTCATGAAAAATGAACATCCCAGGAACAGAACTCGTTTGTAACCCAGGGACTGCCTGAACTGCGCCAACCCTCATGGTCACAGACGCTTGAGCTATGATGGTGCTGGTTCAAGCATCAGGCCGACAGTGCTCTCTGCTATTTATTTAATAATGATCTTATTTTGCTGTTTACAATATCCCAAAAGAAACACCAAATTGAACCAAAAACTCCACAGCACCAGGATTTCACCATGTTCTGGCTTCAAAGATTTAAAATCAGTGCCTATAAGACACTGGATAGAAAATTCTAGGACAGGAAGACCAAAATGTTCATACACCAGCCAGCAAGCGGACTTGTCTCCGCTCCACACAGCCTCCCTCATAGCTGACAGCAATATCCACATTTCCAAACATTTTGTTCATTTCCAAATTCCACACTTTCTCTTATACGTACAGTAATTCTAAATTTTTATTGTAAATAATTAACATGAAGTACTGTATATGTACCGGGTATAGAATAATTTTCATGTATTACATTTCCACATATTTTATTAAGGGTACCTGTACTGTATTTTACAGCCTATAAGATGCATCCCCCACTTCAGCAGTGAATATTTAGGAAAAATCATTTGTGTATATTTTCCTCCTGTGGCCAAAGTCTTCTGAAAATAATTTACACTGTACCAATAATGTCAAGAAGAAGTCAAAGTACAGTAATATCAATAAATAAGTTAAAACAAAAAATCCTTGTTATCCTCATTTGGCTGCTGGACGACAAAATTTGTCAACGTTTCACTACACACGAGACATCTCAGAACAGCTAAGATCCCTCATTCCTCCTCTTCTTAACACATGAAGAAAGTTCATTCCCTATTATATTTTTTACTTCATGATAAAAATTTACTCCTTTTTTTTTGTACATTCTGTATGCAAGATTGAGTGTGCATGTAACATAGTACAGCATGCCCTGACAATTCACGGATTTTTAATTCGCGAACCTTGATTCTTCACAGATGACACCCTGGATGTACCCAAGAATGTCTAAGGGTAGTTTTAAAGTTGCTGGCATTTTTGCGGCTGGAACAGGGAGCCATTCGTTCGAGACCGTAATTTCTTTTACCTCTATTGTATATATGTATGTGTGTGTTGACACACTAACACTCACAATACACATACAAATAAATATTCATGGTTAAATCCTCTCACAAATAATAAGAAACAAGACAACAAAATTTAAACAAATGTGAGTCTACCCTCAAGTAGCTTATAGGTGTGTTTTTCACTGTTACCATTTGAATTTAGGGATCCTTTGGGGTTGTTTTAGCCAACAAAAAGAACGTGGAATATCTTTGACCATCTGGCCACAACTTTTCCTGTATTCATAACCCATACTACCTACCTGATGTTATTTAACAACTGTGCTACTTCAAACAACATTTGTAGTATACACTATAGATGAAAAAAAAATAGACCTAAAACCATTAAGGAAAATCCAAATGAAAGTTTAACATGACCGGCATTTGCAAACACCTTTGGTTCAAGACTCACCATAGCAACCCCCCCCCCCCCCCACACACACACACCTGAGATCCCTAGTCCGAGAATTGCTGTTCGACACCATAACCGCATCCAGCCCATACGTGCACGAACTGATCGCCATAAGAACAGCCCAGTCCCAACCATTGTAAAAATTATCAATAACTTGTAATAAACCAGTGTATTCACTCCCAGTAAACACTACTCCTTGCACCGTCACTATGTTGAAATGAACTGTAGTTTGGGCTTTTCCCCACCTAGTTATTATATGTCTTATTTGTGTCACTTATGTTACTTGTATATTATTTGTAATTCGTAACCCATTCCCCAAATATGTAACTGTATATTTTCAGCCTTCTGGCTGCCAAGCTCTTTCAATAAACCGTTAATTATTATTATTATTATTACACACTCAGTGTCCTCCTTCCACTTCCCCGCTGAGCCAACTAACTCGTTTGCAAAGAAATGTTTGCCTTAATGTTTTTGACCTCGCGATGATTTTTAATTTTTTTGGGCACATACTGTATGTAAGATTGTGTATATGCATGTAACTGAGTTAAAAAATATATTAATAAAGTACCATATCTACCCCAAATTACGAATTGAAAAATAACCATAGACAGTGCTCAAAATGGAAAATTAGAAGTAAGGGTATACATATGCATGGAATGGTACAGGTAGTACTATTTCCTTTTTTCATAGCTAAGCAGGGTGCATTATTTTCATAACCTGTACATCGCATTATGTGACGGCATCAATATTTTCACTGTTTTAAATATATTGAATACTGTACATGCATTGAAAGAGCAGGCAATGGAATGGGCTTTATGTTTTTAGTGTAGATATATATAAGAGAATAATTCAAAGGACCCAAATACTATACAGCATCTTACCTTTAAAATAGTCCATAAAGAGATTCATAACCCGGTGGTATTTCATCCCTTATTTTCCGCTTCGGCATACAGTCTCATCTATGCTGCGAAGTCCCATTTTGGATCCACTTTTTTGCATACTCTTCAAGATTGAAAATCAGAGGAGGTGGCACAGCCACTTTAATGAAAAGGAGGAGTGATGTGGTACTGTATTGATGCCCAGACAATTTCTTGTGACACAACCCACAGGTTACACAAACCCATAGGCCACACTACCAATAATTCACACTAACCACAAGAGCATATACTACTGATAATTATAAATATTATTGTTGTAAAAGTAAACGAGGTGGTACTGTGATGTGAAATAATGATAATGTTCTCTGTATTAATGCTCTGCAACATGATGACCATGCACAACATGTGAGGGTATGTGTACCCCCTGCATTACCCTCCATTTCGAGCACTGACCTGATAGCCTGGTGGTTACAGTGATGAGTCTAACTTGGCTACAATGCCACCACAGATGTTAATAGATGCAAATGTGAAAAGATAATTATCTCTAAATCTGCATTTGTATCTGATATTTGTTTATTTAAGGATAAATGTTGCAGGTATGACATCAATAGATAAAAATGCTTGGAAGAGTATAGAAACTATTACTGCTTAGCTCTGAAGAGTTGGGTGCCTGCCATACAGACACTAATTGTCTTGGGTTATCATCATCAGTACAGTAGATATAAATCCAGCTTTTATATCTACAATATCACTTTTTTTAATTAATTCAAAGTAATAATAATAATGTGTTTCAATAAGTAATAATGTATTTTTAATTCTGGAGTTAGGCTAGGCAGAATTTAGCATACTGGAGACAGCAGCTAGGGGAATCATTAGCCTATGGGAAACAGCAACTCCTTTATAGGATGCAGGCAGATTTTTTAGCCACTTTTCAGACAAACAAGTGCATCTTATATGCTGTAAAATACGGCATATGAGATGAAATCTAACAGTCAAGCAACTGGTTAAGAGACTGTGCTAGTGGAGACAAGTCCATTTGTCCTCACATGAGTTTGAGGAATAAGTTACCTTGTGATTGTAGAAGAATGATGACACAATGAAATCTTATTTGTACACTTATTAACATTGTGAAACTTAAGAGAATAATGAAATAAGTTAGTGATATAACTAAGCATACTGGTAGTAAAAAAAAAGCACTACTTTACCATATTTTAAATAAATTACTGAGAGGGTTTATGTAGTTTTAATTTTTTTATCTCAATACCTGTACTGTACAAACAAAAGTTTCTAATAAATAAAATTATAACTCAAAATATGAAGGTATATAGTAATTTACTGTAAGCATTCTCAGCAAACCTTAAGACAATTAATTTAATGTGGTCCCACAGGCGTTATTCACTCACCTGATTAGCAGCGCCATCACCATACAGTGCCACATTGATGCCTCCGTTCTCTAAGTATTTGTTGGCTAGAGCAACACCCGCACCAACTGGGACCTGTGCCCCTACGATACCATTACCCCCGTAAAAGTTCTTGGTGTACATGTGCATGGATCCTCCCTTGCCTCGTGCCACACCTTGCGCCCTCCCTGTCAGCTCAGCCATGATACTTGCCACAAATACAGTGTTCAGTTCCAAGATGACACTGTTCAAACACATCAAAACAGTTAATATATGAACAGTCGTAACTGCAATTCTACATAGATGAGTCATATTCCAAGATAAACATCCTCACTTCCCTATTTTTCATAATATATACCACAGATGACAAAGACTGACACAACTGAGAGCCTGACACCTTGAATTCCAGTAATGACCCTCCACATTAGTTCCAAACTAACCCGAGGAAGAAGGAAGAATTTTTGAGCTGCTCAGCAATTACTTCAGTTTGAAAGCTGGATTTCAGGATAATTTTTTTTAATTCTAATTTCATGTTCTCCACTAAGAGATTTTCATAACTGAAGCCAGCCTAAAAAGTTGGAAGTGGTGGTATTACAGTGGTGCCAAAGGCCTGTACCACACAATTCTCAAGTGTTATCCCTGGGTATCTATTGAAGCAAAGCTCAATCAGCGTCCAATGCCTCTGGCAGCATGAATGTTACACAATCTCAAAAACCGCTCCTTGTGGAACCATCTTCAAGAACATTTTGAGCTTTCATTCCAAGCAAGACAGTTCAGAAAGGTAAAAACTTAATAACCAACTAAAGATGTCCACGGGGACCCCCTCTCCCAGCTGTGACACCTCAAATGCTCAGATAACCGAATACTGTACCACTAACACATCACAGACCTAAAATATTTACCTGTCTCCCACCTCTAAAAGATCTTAGAGAACAAGGAAAAGTTAAACATGAACCTTCATCAACTAAAAACAAAGAAGAGAGAAGAATATCTAAAAACCCTACATGGTATTTACAAGCTAAGGAACCCAATGAAATGTGAATCATCTATTGCTCTCTGACACAGAATAGAAGAGGCATTTGGCCTCAGATGAAGCATAAGCAGTTAAGGAAACAAAATCCTAATAAGCCAGAAAGTAGCTACCAAACAGTATTAATATTTACATAAAACAGTCGGTTTCTGAAATACTAAGTGGTAAACACAGAGAAGACAACAGATGAACCTGCTCCCAGTGAGTCCCAACGTGCCAAAACAGTATCCAGCTGTCTGAATCTCTTTGGGGAATGGTGAAAGATTGGAAGTTATCAATTATATGTAGAAACCAAGCTCACTGCCAGTACTCCATAAAGGTGTGGGACACCTTAACTCCTTCACTACGGGGATTGGAGGGATAGTAACACTGAGGCACTGGAGGGTAGTAAGACTATTTTGAAGCTAAAATAGTGCCCCAACGTGAGACAAAAACCCTGACACCTCAAATGCTCAGGTAACATGCATACTGTACTGTACCACTCCCTAATGTATCACAAGCATTGAACCTTTAGCTGTCTCCCTCCTCTATAATATCCTGGATGGCTGAGGTTAAATGCTGGCTTATGTATATAGTACTGTACTGTACACCACTACCTTGACCAAACACAGCATGATACACCAGTTTTAAGCTCACCCACAACAGAGCAGCCCATGACGTATGCCCATCCATGGTCACGATAAGCAGTGATGACAGAGTCTTGAGGCCTCAGAGCAGCTTTTATACCAACACAGATGGCTTCTTGACCACTGTATAAATGACAGAATCCACGAATGGCCTGTAAACAATGAATCACTCAATGATTATCGTCTCCTGACTACTTACAGTATATGTAGAATGATAAAGATAGTGAAAATAACAATATACAACACTGTACTGTACTAATAATAACAACATTTACAATAATAATAATTGTTTCTTAACACTTTCTATCTATATTGCACATAACCCAGAGCAAAGTAAAAATCTATCTACTGACATCCATTCACTCCTACTGCTGTAACAATTCTCATGAATAATACAATGCTTTTTGTATGGACTCTACCACACGTTTTTCCCTCAAACACCTATACCCTACAAAGTCATCCGCCTTCCATACATGTTTTACTCTTACTACTTAACCCTTTAAGGTGTACTGTAATGTCACACTTAAGGCAGGTATTTTATTCAGGCTAATGCTAGATGATTTTATTGAGCTGAGAGAAAACCCTGCCACTCATTGGGTTAACGCTGCCACTTGATCAACTTAACCTCCAACTTTGTCTGAACCAAAACTACACTTCCTCCAAACAATCACATAGTTTTCTAATAAAATTCTCAAATATATGTAGTTATAAAATACAAGTACTGTAATAACAAAACTAGAGATGTACCAATACGCCGATACAGTACAGGTAGTATTTAGAAATGGCCAATACAGTACCCCGATAATTAGAAATAGCCAATACTCCAATACCTGTACTGTATACAGTACATTACTGTACTGACAAGCCAAGGAATGGTGTCGTTTGCTGATTATTACTGTATTACTGTTACAGGGATAACTAAAACAGAGGTCTGTAATCAGTATTTATATACATATACAGTACATGACAGATACTGGACAATAACATGAAGGAGTTACTGTAGTGAATAAAGAATACTGTACTACCAGTCCAAGAAGTACAGTATAGGGAAGAGATGTTTGCAGCACAAACTCAATTCCTTCACTCAGGATCATGGCTCATGACTGGGTTTGCCACTCCCAGGGTGTGATCAATTAAATACTGTTTAGTAAAAGTCTACAGATAACAGCATGGTAAGTTCCTTATCTATCTTGGAGCATAATTATATTTTCAATTATGCTCTGTCTAGAGATGCAGCAGCTTCAACCACCACAAGACATGTCAATATCTCTAGATTACTGTATACTGTTAACATCATCTTATCCTGTAGAAAACATTGGAGGATGCTTTAGAAGTCACTTTCAATGGCAAAAAGATAAAATTCAGCCACAAGTACTAAGGGAAACCTCTCCACACAAGGTCCAGGAGCAGCCTGGTGTGTAGCATGTCTTCACCTGATGCCTTACAAGCCAGAAAGATGAAGAGCACAATGTGTGTTCTGTACAGGTGCAGACCATAGCTCATTATAAACAAAATCAGTAGTAAACCATATAAGAGTGAATTCAGCTCCTGTGAAGCCAGCATAAAGAGATCATCTTTTAATTTTTTTATTTATGTGTCTCAAGCTGAAATATTGGAATATCAACCAAAAACCCTGAAACTACAATCTGATACTCCAAAACACTATACAGTACTGTTCCTAAAAACATAAAAAATATATACAGTTGGTCCTCATATTACGCGGTCCCGCAATCCGCGTTTCACCGTTAACGCGGTGCCTTACCAGAACCTAACATTCTCACATTCCGCGGTCGTGAACCCTATTATGCGGAGAGCGGCTGGCAAGCCGCGCCATTTTTGGATCCAAACCTCCCGCCATCCGCCATGTTGTGTAAGAGGCGCGAAAATGGTGCGCCCAGTCATCAAAACATTACCAGTTCTTCACCCGCCACCCACTACAGCCGGCCCAAGTCAGTGATAGTGATAATTATAGTGAGGATATGGACTTATATGAACTTTGGGGGGGTTTGACAAACAGGCCCTGCAAGCCTCTGTGGTGGATAGTGATACAATTGATACAAGTGATACAGGTGAGGGCCAATAATCTGCCCTCTGCCTCGGAACCAACGGCCCATCCCCGTGTGCCCAGCCATCTTTTCTACTTATGTAAGTGTTAAAAAACCTAATATTATTGATATTTCTCTTAATTATTAATTGTGTGTGCATGCCATCATAAAGTTAAGATAATATTTTTACTACAACATAGTTGTGTGTCGTCAAAAAGTGGAGTTTGGGGATCGGCCCGGACTCCATTTCAATTAATCCCATATATTATGTTATTCACTTTACGCGTTTCTCACTTTCCGCGGTACCCTCCGGGTTACATTAACCGCGTAATATGAGGACCAACTGTACATAAATATTTAATGTTTGTGAAAATACAGAGAGCCACTAACCTTTTCTTTGTAGAGGTTACTGGAAGCAGACTCCATCCTCCTAACAATTTGCATCTGATGGTAGAAGAGGAGAGCTTCATCCCTGGTGCAGGTGGCTGTAGCACTGGGAGGTTCTTCAAGTAGGTGCAGCTTGTAAAGTTGAGTTTCAAAACTGGCTTCTGATACAGTGCCATTCCTTCTAACTGATGTCAGAAAGGTTGCCAGAGCTCTCTTTTGAAAGACACGAGATGAAAAAAAATATTAAAACATGAAGAAATACCAGAGCCGGGGCATGAAAGCATAAATAAGATTAAACCCCCACAAACATAACTCACAAGTAAATGATAATATAAACACCTTTAAATACATGTAAATACTGTACTGAGTAATTGAGCTAAAGTAGCCCGAGGTTTATGCAACAGAGAGGCAACAGAGCTTAAGGATATATGGCTATGTGAGGTTTTAGTCATATTTGCAACACAGACAATAATAAAGTTCCCAAGCCAACAAGATCTTCACGGCCACACGTTGAAGACCGAAGATGATGTCAAAGAATGCTGCACCAAGTCAGTAAACATACACTACAAAGTTGATAATGACTTGGAGCGATGAAATAAATATAAATACAGGTCAACTTGGATTGGGTTAAAAAAAATTTTCTCCTACAATGATGAAATAAAAAAAGGATATGTCGTAAGGTTGGGTTTGGTCCCTACTTTTCCTACAAACATGAAAGTTACAGGTGTTTCCTCTAACAATATGTGAATCAGGCAGTTGTAAAAGGAAAATTTGTATGGTTCTGTAGCAGTGTTCTTGAAGTGTTCACCTCACTACGTAATTATTTTGTTGGTCCAGAGATTTTATAGATCATAATGTGTCTGTGTTATTTGTATGTAGTTAGTTAACTGTATTTTAATTTATTGTTTTACTGTTCAAGATTTTAATCATGGACCATAATGTATCTTGTTTATATTTATAAAGCATGTGTTTTGTGGTCAATAAAATATCTATTTATCTACACTCAGCAATACATAGGTACACTAACCCACAGAAATAAAAATTAATTTATGTTCCACCTTAATAATTTAGTCCCAAGGGAAACTACCCAGGTTCCAAGAAATGAGGATACTTCCCTTCTCACTGTCACTAGATGTTAATCATGCCAAAAAAATCAAGAGATCTAAACTCACAACCACACCACATGAGACAGAGAGACACTCAAGTAAAGCCCATATAAGCCCAGTCTCTGTGGTCACCCTCATGCCCATCCCCAATCTTTTCTTATCTAACAAAAACAAGTCAAGAGTGAGTGACATGCTAATGACATCAAAGTGAATGGAAGATAATTAACATTCATCCACTACCTGATGACTTTTATTTCAGTTCCATACAACCATGGAATCTGGGATTTTTAACACATGCAATAGATATATCTCATCATTCTGAGTAACTTTCATTCAATACACTTCTGTGGCACATGAATAAAAAAGTCATTACTTAATTTTTTAGTGTATCTCTATCTATTATCATAAATCACCTGTAGAGGGCAGGACATTAAGGATAAGGGAAATTGAAGGGTAAATCATGGTGACAGCTGATCATATGACACTAAAATGATGTCTCTGTGTGCTTTATAAGTGAAGAAATTAATTATTTACCGTTAATACGCCTCTGAAAAATCTGCCAAGTCACCATGTGTTGTCGTCAGCTGTTTGTTTACTGTACAACCAAGCCGCTCGGTCAGAGTGTACTCTCACGTCCACAATAAACGTAAAATTACACTATAACGCTTCAACAAAGTTGCTTTCATTGGTACTAGTTATCAAAATAAGTACAGTAGTTTCTGTGGTATTAGATCCGGTCACCCAGGGAATGTTAGATTATGTGAGGTTAGGTTAGGTAAGGTTGGTTTAGATATCTAAATACAGGGAAGACCGAAACTAAAACTTTACCCTTTCTGTTTAATATGGCGGGGGGTACGCCCCCCCCAGCTAGGAAGTTAGGTAAGGTTACATAGGTTTATTTTGTTGGTTAGGTCAGATTCTATTAGGTTTAACGACAGAACTTAAATTTTACCCACAATAGATGAATTAATGTTCAAAGGAGGGCCACCAGACTGGTGCCTGCACTTTGGCACCTCAACTCCCACAAGGGGTCACAGCTCAAGATTGAAGAAGCCGCAGGTCCAGAAAACTGTGAGGGCAAACTTTTCGGAGTGAGAGTTGTGAACTCTTGGAACAATCTACCAGAAAGTGTTGTGACGGCACCTGGCGTGAGCTCTTTCAAGACAAAACTTGACCAACACTGGAGCAGGTTCAGATACATTCAGGAGCCGATGCATGCCCAGTACTTGCCAACAGTGCGTAACAGACGTGACCGATCGCCCAAGCGGCTAACGAGCCAATCAGTGGTGAAGAGGATAAAAACATAAAGGATTATTAGGATGTCATATATCAGTTAACACAATAAGTCTGTTCATTATGGAAATATCACACACGTCCCCGCCTAACAATATGACATAAGGTTTTGTGATTGGAGAAAGTGGCAGTATCCTCAGTGGAAGCAAATTTTAGTCGATCTACCGGTACAGCACACCATTGTTTTCTAACCGGCCAATCACAAGCCAAGGCGGAAGAGGACCGACTGGGCTACTTAACGTTTCCATAATAATCAGACTTATAGTGTTCTGTGTTTATACATTTGTGCATGACATGTTAATTGGAATGGTCAAAACATCAAGTATTTGGCCACAATCAGGTGTCGTCTGCAACACACCGGCCTTACCAAGTCCACCCCCTAATTCACCATAATCCTCCACTCTCATGTTAACTTGTTCGTACACACCTGACGGGTCTGACTCTGACTTGTCACAGACTTCAATATTTGGGACAACATTTTGGTGTTATTGTTCGTGGAAGATTTTCCTCGGTGGTCTCGGCTGCAAGTCACAATGTTCCAAAACTTCCACGAACACCATCCTTATATCATTAATTTATTTTCATATTACTCAAGTATATTATACAAATCAAACATATAACCTATACAAAATAATCTTGTATAAATATATTATATTAGGTAAAGTTTGGTTGGTTTCTGTGGCCTGAAAAAATTAATAATTCAGCGGGTTGTTCGCGGCTATATTTTAGTATTATGATTTGCATCTTCATTGTATACCTTCCTGGGCTCTTTTTTTTTTTCATTCACCTGCTCGTGCATAATGGCGCTCACAATACATGAGAAATATGTGTGAAATACGTTCACTTGTGTTTTATTGAAAATAGGCGTAAAAATAAAAAAGGATGTTAATATTTACTTAATTTTACTCACCACACTACTGCAGTAGGAAAATGTTAGGGATAA
Source organism: Homarus gammarus (assembly GCA_958450375.1). Taxonomy (NCBI): domain Eukaryota; kingdom Metazoa; phylum Arthropoda; class Malacostraca; order Decapoda; family Nephropidae; genus Homarus; species Homarus gammarus. The sequence goes on along the minus strand of CAUDMG010000540.1, from coordinate 918,740 downwards.
CGGGCTTTAAGGGGACATTGTGTGTGCTTGTGGAGCAGAAACTTAATCCAAGAAATAGTGGTACCTGTACTAACACTAGCCAAGCCATCGACATAATATGCAAAAAAAAAATTAATATCCAATTTTTAGCTTCATAGTTCAGAGTGCCCGAGATGTCGCCGGGAAAAGCAAGCAATCTATCAGTAGCGAAAAGGATGAAAGTAAGAGTGTAGTGGATTCCCTCCCCTACAAACGCTGTTTGTCGCTGAGTAGCCGACCCAGGATTGCCAACTCGGATTTTCAAATGTCTGGTACCTAAAAGTAGATAAATGTCGCTAAATCTTCCATGGAAAGTCGCGAGCTATTATTCCCCCCCCCCCCCCCCTTCAGTAATTTGATGCAAATAATATTTTCATAATGCCGACTATAATGGACGGAGTATAAATAAAATGCATTATGTAAAAATAAAAATATTATTTTTTTAAAGTTTAATGTGCACACTTACCTATTATTCAATAGTAATTGCATCCCAGTCCTCTCCGTAGTCGTCGGCAGTGTGAACAAATGTAGAGCTGGAAGCATGTGAAGTGCTTGGTTCAGGTTCTCTTGTAACTGTATGCCTCCACAGTCCCTATCTTTCTTAAAATATCACTAGGAAGTTCATAACTTGCACAACAGGTGTTCTGTCTTTTTAACCCATACTTTATTGTAAGAATTGCCTTTAATGTCGATAGTTTCATTTTGTTGCGCAATTTTGATTTCACAAAGTTCATATTACTAAATGTGCCGCTCTACATCTGCGTTTGAATGGGGAAGAGATAAGGCAGCGAGTGCAATTTCAGCCAGATCATGGTAAGGGTTTTCACCTGTTGCATCTCTGTCATTTGCCACTTCTGACCACAATTTCAGGGTGTTAGATGCATGGACGGGCTGACATCAAGTGATCAGGAAATAAACGTGTCCCTCCTTCTGTACCACGACCCGTTCAAATGTATTAAACTTTTCTTATTATTTATTGTCCCTGTAACCCCGTTGGTATATATTATGGCTCGAAATTAGGAAAACTGAGTTTTCATGGACAGTCCAAAAGTATCCAGAAAGTCGCTAGATTTCTGTGGATATCTCTAGATTTGCGACAAGTCGCAAATCGCTCTAAAATGTCGCTAGAAAAAAACAAAAAGCTCTAGATGTCGCTAAGTTGGCAACTCTGAGCCGACCCCGAAAATTCCCGTGTATGCCTCGTGGTCTAGGTCAACCAGCGCCGCCTTACATGATAGAGGTCAACTATTAAGCCACGCCTACCTCCGCTATATAAGACCTGACCTCGTGGTGACCTACCTCTTTCGACCTACACCAACCAGCAAGCAACACCTCCTCCTCCTGCCTGGCGGTCCTCGCTCCCGCCGGCGAGCATGGCGACCCACAAGCTGGTCCTCCTCTGAGCACCCTCACCAACCAGCTCTCTCTACTCAACGCTTGTAACCATGCTGCCTTCCCAGCACCAAGCTGCATTGTACATCCAATACAACATGTATACAGAGAGCACATTGTGAGTTTCCTTTCTTCATCCCATCCTGAGTGTGAATCAACATCACGTACCCCACAAGAGTTTAGCGACCCCTTCCCTCCCCCTCCACGAGACCATGCCAACTCACCCCCCCCCCCCCACGCAGCACCTGTTTGTGAGACATTTGTTTGAGTTTTACTTTTATCCTCTTCGCCACTGATCGGCTCGTTAGCCGCTTGGGCGATCGGTCACGTCTCTGTTACGCACTGTTGGCAAGTATGCACCGGCTCCTGAATGTACCTGAACCTGCTCCAGTGTTGGTCAAGTCTTGTCTTGAAAGAGCTCACACTCGGTGTCGTCACAACACTTTCTGGTAGATTGTTCCAAGAGTTCACAACTCTCATTCCAAAAAATTTTGCCCTCACAGGTTTCTGGACTTGTGGCTTCATCAACCTTGAGCTGTGACCCTTGTGGGGCAGACATCCACCAGCTCCAGGTATGAACGCTCGAATGAGTAGTGTCCTCTGAGATGTTTATAAAATTCAATTAAGTCACTCCTTGCTCGTCTATAGTATAGTATAAGCTCGACAGTTGCAGGCGCTCTAATCTATCTGGGTAAGTGAGGAGCCGTAACGTAGGCACCAGTCTGGTGGCCCTCTGGACATTTTCAATCAACTGACAGTCTCTAACATATCTCGGGGACCAGACGACAGTATGCAAACGGGGAAGAAGTTGGAAGAACCTCACTAGCCTAAATTCTCCTTCTATCGCCATGGCCTAGAAATTTTTATTGTAATATTTACTGTCCTCTTGGCAGTCTGGTCGTGCGTGCATGAGTGTGTGTTTACTTAGGCGACTCTACCGGCGTGTAGGTAATAGTTGGAGCAGACAGGGCCGGATTAAACTTAATAGGGGCCTGAGGCACAGATCAACTTGGGGCCCCCTACCCTCAAGGTAAATATAAGTAACAAGAACAAAATATACCCAAATTTGTCAATGATTTCATCAATATTAAGCTTCTGCAAAATAACACATTTAATGTTCATAAGAGACAGAAAATTGAGACTTTGCGAGGACATCGTTGAACGAAGTTCATGTTTTATATGCTTCAACTTCGAGAATGTTTGGACTTGGGGGCCCCTTAGAGTCGGGGGGCCTGAGGCCAGTGCCTCATGGTTAATCCGGCACTGGGAGCAGAGGTCGGTCATTGGCCAGCACAGAAATAAACTTATCTCTATCAGTGAATGGGTCAGGCTGTAGTCGAGTAAAGAGTACTGGTACACCTAATTTCAGTTATGTTAGAAGTTAGTTTATGTTACGGCAGGTTAGGTTAGGTTTGGTTAGGGTACGACAGGTTAGGTTAGGTTATGCTAGTCTAAATTAGGTAAGATCAGCGCCTGCCCTTGCCTTCTGGGGCCCCTCCACCTAAATCGCATGCAACTGATGTATACGACCGTTTTGACGCCTTGTTGACTTCGCAGTCGTCCAATAATTCCTCCCGTAGTCTACTTTTGTTCGTCCCAGCCAGGAATATAATACTAGAATATAAGTTGTTAACATCTCTCGAGTGACTGCGCTATATCGTTTGATATTTATTTTATTTTATTTTATTTATGTTTTTTATTTATTATTATTATTATTATTATTATTATTATTATTTTTTTTTTTGGGGGGGGGGGGGGGGGGCTACCGGGAGCACACTGACCCAGAAGAGTCTGACGACTTGACACTTGATGTGTTCACGGAAGCAAGCTAAAAGTGGTGGGGACTTATTTAACTCCCTAGAGTGACTGACCCACGACTCCCACACATATCCGAAATTGGGTAATGTGTCCGTTTATGTGCCCCTGCCTCTCAGTGCTTACGTCATATACCTTCATTAACTTAGGATGGTACTGAAAAAAGAAAACTACGCGTATAGTATTTAGTTTGACAATCTCTTCGTAAGATTTTTGAAGAGTAAAAACATTATTATTGAAAGAAATTTTAAGCTAGTGAGATGACCTCAAAGAACTGGTCATTGTATTCAAAGTAATAATAGATAGTACCCAGGGGAGAATTATATATACAGCTAATTGTGAAGACCCGCGTAATTTATTGGCAAGTTGGTGTGTGTAGCAAACACTAGAACACCAGGAAGACCATCTCCTGGCATCAAGCCACCTGCCAGGGCGCCACATTGTGATACACCTGATTCACAAAGTCTAAATAAATAAATAAATATACAAATATATAAATAAAAACAAATCCCCTGAGAAAGTTCCACCTCCAAAACGCTGTCAGGACCACTGCTCTCAATTGCCAGTGAATCCAAGCAACAATCATACCAGTTACTTTAACATTTTAATTTTGAGGATATGACCTGACTTGATTTACTGCAGTCATTTTAACCTGCCAGTCAGGGAGTAACATTAACCGGTGTGAGTTGAGTGCTTGAACTACTCACAGTACATCTATAACTCTGCTGGTGTATCACTGTATCATCTTAACATAGTGGTCCAAAGTGCACGTGGTAAGAGGAGCTTGTAATAACTGGTCATGCAATGTTGGTTATTTCTTGTGTGTGTGTGTGTGGGGGGGGGGGGTAGAATTTTTACGAAGGTCCATTATGATATGGAAAATAATAGCTTTATATTTCTAATAATTGTTGTCGAGTATAAATTATTTGATTTAGTATGAACTTTTTGAGTAAATATTCATACACCACATGCAAACTGTTATTATACAAAAAATTATTTACTGGCTTTCCAGTTGTGGCAACAGAAAAAGTTTATTCGTGAAATTGACTGAATGGTGTCTCAATTCATGATCTTTAGCGCTGAAATTCCAAGATACCATACAGACAAAAATACAAGATTGATTATGTTACCTGTGATAAAGAATTAACTCACCTGTCAGTAGTAGCCCAGCCATTCCTCACATTTTCACTCACTCGAGGAAAATAAAATCCCACATATCCGTTGCCAGATCTCTACGTCGAGTGGAAGTCAAGACAGACCAAAATAGAGCCACGAGTCGCACATAGTATACATATATATATTGCAAGACCAAGACCTCTACTGTGCTCAGTGATGGAGTGACTGGTGTTGTGTAACCAATGATGCCCTATTGGTACAGTGACATGAAATACAGTGGAGTATAGGAACTGTTACAGCGAGAAGATACAAAATTAATGCGTGGAGCAAGAGTGAACGGAAGCACACGCAGGGCTAATAAACAAAACCACTAAAACTAGAACACCGAATTTGTTTTTTGTTATCGACGCTTGACTGATGTGTCGTGCATTATTACTTTTAACTAATGAAGAGAATATAACACATGTGAACAAATTGCCACCAAGATAATAACGTACAGTATCCACAAACAACGCCACTTTATCGTGTAGCCTATTCGAATGCTCTGTTGTACCTTGGGTGTATCTGGGTGTAGTGTGGCAAACAGTACACACACAAAAAAATTAAAAATATTAAATAAATAAACAGAAAAAGTAGAAAGAAAAGAAGAAATGAATGTAGGTGTTATCTAGGTGTGTACTGCACTGTAGGTCTCGGCATATTAAACTAGTTCCATCACTGTTTATGTAAGATTAGGTAAGTTTTATGTTATATTGGTGAATCTTCAGGTGAAATAAACTGCTTAATCTTCAGGTAATTCCTTTCTCATTTCACCAGATAATAAAAGACAACAGTTAACAAGAGAGACTCAGAACCTACTTAACGATCCGTGTTGCTGGGGAGATAATATATAAGAAGAATGCACGACGAAGAACATAACAAGATGGAGGAACTACCTGAAGAAGACACAATAATCTGCAGAAGGTGGTGTCGTCAGGGTATCTCAGCCTGGTGCAAGAAATACTTTTGGGAAGGTAGGAACATCTATTGAAATCTTGTGTTAGGTTAGGTTTACTAAAGATATACACAAGCCTTATTCTCTACCCAAATCCTCCTAGAACCCATTACCCCAGAACCCACACGTGCAGAACCCACACACCCAGAACCCACACCCGCAGAATCCCCCACCTCGAACCCCACCTCCACCCACCACTCCCCCAAAATATAAACCTCTCATCAAATTCACCCTCTAAAGGTCAACTGAAGCAGGGAACACTCGGCGAAGGCTACGAAGAAGTGATGAACACAGACGGTCCCTTCAGCAGGTTGTCGCCCTCAAGACGTAAGGTACTGAGTCTTCTCCTGCCGGCGGCCTTCTATCACTTCTGGTACTGGTGCATCATGGCCTACAGGAATCTCTTCTACGTGTTCCTCGATAAGTACCCGATGTCTATTACCATGGTCTTCGGTTCCATTATTGCGGGTAAGGTGGGGATGTGTGGGAGGTGGGAGGTGGGGGGGGGGGGGGGTGTGGGGGGTTGATTATTAGGAGGAAGGGGGAGGGAGGGGGGGTCAGATACCATGGTATACTAAGCACCTTAACTAACCAAACCCAAACAACTTCACCTAAACTTAATCTAACTTGCGCTAACCTAATTTAACTGAACCCAAACCTATCAATTTATTGAAATTGTCTTTTGTGAATGACTGATAAACAAAGAAGTGGCAGTATTGTAAATATACACATAATTCACAGTACACACGCACACCTACAGTAGAGGCACCACTAACCCATCACGTCTGGTCTCCTCAGGGATGACGAGTGTAGGGGGCGGCGCCGTTGCCTTTCCAGTGATGACGTTGGTGATGAAGGAGAGCCCAGAGGTGGCGCGAGATATGTCCATGTCAATACAGGCCAACGGTATGATCGCTGCCTCCTTCTCTATCTTCTTCATGGAGGTACACCTAGAACGTCACGCCTTACTCGACAGCTTCCTTGGGGCGTCTGCTGGGGTAATCTTCGGCCTGGAGATGGTCGACCCAGTGCTGACGCCTTCCATGAAGAAGATGGGCTTCGTCAGCATCTTCTTCGCCTTCGCCTTTACTCTTTTCCTCATCAACTGGAACCATGAGAGAAAAACCTTTAATAGCATTCCAGATTTAACCCCCTGGAAGAGATGGTTGATATTCGTGTTTGGCTTCGTCGGGGGAGTGTTTACTGCCTTCTCCGGTAGCGGCGCTGACATCTGCATGTTTAGCCTCCTCACGCTCTTCTTTAACGTCTCGGAAAAGGTGGCGACCCCAACGTCCGTGGTGCTGATGGGGTTCACCTCGGTGGTGTGCTGGGGGTGGCGGGCCCTCGTCACCCAGGAGATGCCTCAGGAGAGCTGGGAGTACCTTCTCGCTGTGCTGCCTATAGTGGTGATTGGTGCTCCCATTGGTGCTCTCATCGGCACTCACTTCCACAGGCTGGTGTTGGCTGCTTGTGTTTACATCCTCAACACCCTCTCACTCATCGGCGCCTTCGTCATAGTGCCACAGACTCCCGCTCTCGCCGGGGGCTCAGTAGGCGTGATGGTAGGAATGTTCATCTTCTACATTGTCTTATTCAAACTTGGAGAACGAATGAATGACAAATACGCTAAAATAATAAAGGAGAAACAGAAGAAGAATGTAGAGGAAGCGATAGTGGTGGAGGTTGACCAAGACTATGTTAAGAAAGAGGAGCACTTAACAGAGGAGCCAGAATGGGCAATCAACCTCTCCTACCATGGTGGTGGTGACGGGCCCATGAGGTTTATGTAGGTGTTCATGAGTGTACTTAGTTTTAGTTTAACAAATTTATTGACAAAACTTGCCGACTGTTGGTTACCATGGTGTTCAGGATCAACACACACACAGAGGCCATAAGATCAACAGTTCAGTATTGGGTGAGAGTGTGAGACAGAGACAGAGATAAACAAAGACAGATTCTACCTAATATATACCGGAAATGCTACCAATTATAGAACAGTTTTTTTTCATTGTATTACGTATTTATAAGTAAATACTACAGTGTGTATGTTAGATTATAATGGTTGAAATATATGATAATTTTTCTTTGATTACCCTTATATAATATCTGTACTCGTTTGTTACATTTAAGTACATAGTTAAGTACATAGTTAAGTACATAATTAAGTACATAATCAAGTACACAGTCATTACGTACAGTACCAAAAGTTAAAAAAACCCAGGACAACAAGAGGCAGGCTGCAGGTTGTTTTCCCCAAAGAGAAGAAGGGTTGCTACAGGCTGGTAAATCAACAGATGAAGTTAAGAGAAGGTTACAGGCTGCAGGATGTTGTCCCTAGACTGGTGTTGGTGAAGGCTGGGAGGCACACAGAAACCAAGGACAGGCTATGATGAAACTGCAGGCCAGGATACACACGGGACATCCTAAATCCGGTTTGGAAAAATGATAAAATATATGGTGATAAATATATGTAGTTTTCTGTACCCCAATCTCTATCAACCCAAAAAAATAACATTTGAAGTTAATAAATTATGTCGCTTGAATAACAAAAACATCAACAATAACAACGACAATAACAACAACAATAACAACAACAATAACAACTACTATCAACAATAACAACAACAATCGACAACAACAACAACAACAACAAAGGCAACAACACCTCAATGATTAGATTAACAATACTGAGAATATGTTATCAGGTCTGTTTCATCCAGAGTTGCCAGTTGCCATAGTGAAGGTTGTCATGGTGAAGGGCTGCCATAGTGAGGGTTGTCATGGTGAAAGGTTGCCATAGTGAGGGTTGTCATGGTGAAAGGTTGCCATAGTGAGGGTTGTCATGGTGAAAGGTTGCCATAGTGAGGGTTGTCATGGTGAAAGGTTGCCATAGTGAGGGTTGTCATGGTGAAAGGTTGCCATAGTGAGGGTTGTCATGGTGAAAGGTTGCCATAGTGAGGGTTGTCATGGTGAAAGGTTGCCATAGTGAGGGTTGTCATGGTGAAAGGTTGCCATAGTGAGGGTTGTCATGGTGAAAGGTTGCCATAGTGAGGGTTGTCATGGTGAAAGGTTGCCATAGTGAGGGTTGTCATGGTGAAAGGTTGCCATAGTGAGGGTTGTCATGGTGAAAGGTTGCCATAGTGAGGGTTGTCATGGTGAAAGGTTGCCATAGTGAGGGTTGTCATGGTGAAAGGTTGCCATAGTGAGGGTTGTCATGGTGAAAGGTTGCCATAGAAAATGTTTGTTATTTCCGGGAGTAAAGAAGTTGCCGTAGTCGGTCAGTCAGTCAATCAATCACTAAATCAGTCAATGAGTCAAGCACACAGTCAGTCAGTCAGTGAGTCAAGCACATAGTCAGTGAGTCAAGCACTAAGAGTTGCTCAGGATAAGATAATCGTTGACTCAGGTTATCAGCGCGTGTTATCTTCGTTATCACACCAGGATCTGTTATCAGTGCCTCAGACACCACGGACAGGTCACCCACACAGCCACTGTAGTTAGCGAGGCCCGGGGGTTATAGACAGGTCCACTCTACAGGTGAGTATATACGGTTTTATAGTTCACCTGAAGATTAACCACCTAGATTGTTTCACCTTAAGATTAACTCTCCTAACGCTAACCTAACCTAACCCTTCCCCCAGGTAGCGTTAGGGTGTTTAATCATCAGGTGAAATAAGCTGGAGTTGTTAATCTTCAGGTGTTCCTATCTTATAATACTATAACTTTGTGATGACTTTCTAAAACCACGTACTGTATATTGTATAGTTGATTGTTGTTGTTTTTGGAGAAGGCGATTCAACTACCAGGGTAATTAAGCGCCACTCACTAGGTGTTAGATTAAGGTGATTTAACGTAGTACAGTAATTACCAAGTATAAGGTCGAGTGTACAGTTTTTTATCGCGTGAAAATGAAAAAAAAAGTGGACTCACACCGGACAGTTGAGAGAGGCAGTGCAGTGAGTGCCTCTTGGTAGGTGGTGTAAGGACAGGTCCACACTCGTCAGTTTTGACGACCGCCCCTGACTTTTATAGCCATCGATGACGTCATAGCGGCCCGTTAGGCCTTTGGTGGAAGTCGTGTGTGAATCTTGAAGACGTGAACGTCCTCAGTCCGTTTCTAATCTACCCGTCGACACGGTCGAGATGTCCAAACGCAAAGCAGTGGTACCCGTCTGTATGTTGTTGAAATTTATCAAAGAATCACATTAAAAATTTAGTCAAATAACAATGAAATTCAGCTCAACTAATAATATGATTACTCTTAGAATTGTCGCGACCATTTTCTTCTCCCAGCTGGGGCCCCGAGTGTAGCTGTGAGGAAGAAGGCACCATTGTTTGTTTACATTTTAGCTACTACGTCTGAACTAACCACAGTTTACGTGATGTCATCGATGGCTAAACTATGTCAGTGACGACTGTCAACACGGGCTAGCGTGAAGCGGACTTAAAGATTAAATTAGGTTAGATTAGGTTAGGTTAGGTTAGGTTAGGTTAGGTTAGCTGATCACACTATTCCATCACCACAATCAACACAGCACTAACAACTCAACAGACCCACATTACCACATAACAAGACGACCCACATGATGACGACGACCCACACTACCGCATAACGAGACGACCCACACAACCACATAACAAGACGACCCACATGACGACGACGACCCACACTACCACATAACGAGACGACCCACACTACCACATAACAAGACGACCCACATGATGACGACGACCCACACTACCACATAACGAGACGACCCACACTACCACATAACAAGACGACCCACACTACCACATAACGAGACGACCCACACTACCACATAACAAGACGACCCACATGATGACGACGACCCACACTACCACATAATAAGACGACCCACATGATGACGACGACCCACACTACCACATAACAAGACGACCCACATGATGACGACGACCTACAGTACACTACCACATAACCAGATGACCCACATGATGACGACGACCCACACTACCACATACCCAGACGACCCACATGATGACGACGACCCACACTACCACATAACCAGACGACCCACATGATGACGACGATCCACACTACCACATAACGAGACGACCCACACTACCACATAACCAGACGACCCACATGATGACGACGATCCACACTACCACATACCCAGACGACCCACATGATGACGACGACCCACACTACCACATACCCAGACGACCCACATGATGACGACGACCCACACTACTACATAACCAGGCGACCCACATGATGACAACGACCCACACTACCACATACCCAGACGACCCACACTACCACATAACCAGACGACCCACATGATGACGACGACCCACACTACTACATAACCAGGCGACCCACATGATGACAACGACCCACACTACCACATACCCAGACGACCCACACTACCACATAACCAGACGACCCACATGATGACGACGACCCACACTACCACATACCCAGACGACCCACATGATGACGACGACCCACACTACTACATAACCAGACGACCCACATGATGATGACGATCCACACTACCACATACACAGACGACCCACATGATGACGACGACCCACACTACTACATAACCAGACGACCCACACTACTACATAACCAGACGACCCACATGATGATGACGATCCACACTACCACATACACAGACGACCCACATGATGACGACGACCCACACTACTACATAACCAGACGACCCACATGATGACGACGACCCACACTACCACATAACCAGACGACCCACATGATGACGACGACCCACACTACCACATACCCAGACGATCCACACTACCACATACATAGACTACCCAATGATGACGACGACCCACGCTACCACATAACCAGACGACCCACATGATGACGACGACCCACACAACCACATAACCAGACGACTCAATGATGATGACGACCCACACTACCACATACCCAGACGACCCACATGATGACGACGACCCACACTACCACATACCCAGACGACCCACATGATGACGACGACCCACACTACCACATACCCAGACGACCCACATGATGACGACGACCCACACTACCACATACCCAGACGACCCACACTACCACATACATAGACGACCCACATGATGACGACGACCCACACTACCACATACCCAGACGACCCACATGATGACGACTATCCACACTACCACATCCACAGACGACCCACATGATGACGACGACCCACACTACCACATACCAAGACGACCAACATGATGACGACTATCCACACTACCACATACACAGACGACCCAGTGATGACGACGACCCACACTACCACATACCAAGACGACCAACATGATGACGACTATCCACACTACCACATACACAGACGACCCAGTGATGACGACGACCCACACTACTACATACCCAGACGACCCATACTACCACATAACCAGACGACTCAATGAGGACGAAGACTGACAGTATCTAAACAGCTCATGTAAATACCTCTCATCTGACGTGGTATCTGCCGTGGCCGCGATAAGATAAACCTGACTTCACTCCTTCCTCTCCCTGCCGCTGGTGATCACTAAGGAGGGGCGTCACATGATGGAACTGAAGGAGGTGAGATAGACAGACTGACGGACGGACGGATGGATAGATAGATAGATAGATAGATAGATAGATACAATGTGTATAGATTTTTTTTAGACATAGCAGGCCTATGATAACTTAACCCCTGGGGTGTTCTTAACTACTTCAGGATGATAACTTAATCCCTGGGGTGTTCTTAACTACTTCAGGATGATAACTTAATCCCTGGGGTGTTCTTAACTACTTCAGGATGATGACTCCTGGAGTACAATAACATGACACTACAGTATACTCCAGGGTTTAAACAGGAGCAAGTCCGGATATGGCTGTAAGGTATTGTTTGTGTTGCAGAAAGCTCTGGTGACGCTACAGGAGGCTCTGGTGACGCTACAGGAGGCTCTGGTGACGCTACAGGAGGCTCTGGTGGTGACGCTGACCTACAGATACCATCCTCATCCTTCCCGTCCTACATCGCCGGGAAGCTGTCAGGCAGCACACTCCAGGACACAGCGGTGGGCGACGAGTCGGCAACGTCAGAGAGGTTGTCGTCCTCACTCAAGATGGCGGCTGCTTGGAGGACAAAATCCGTTCCATATGATGACGTGAACCTGGATGTATCGCCACAGACAGAGGACGGCTCACTGCTGCAGCTCCTGCGTACCAAGTCCCTGCCGTTGCTGGGGGGAGAGGGAGGCAGGGCGACGCGGCCACTGTCTTTACCAACACCTCACAAGTCTGGCCTGAGAAGTGTCCTGATTAGAGGGACGTCCACCTCTACTCTTCCATTGGTGACAAGTAAGTCCATCAACCCGAGGCTGAGCGAGTGTTCAGACTCGACGGCTGCGTCCATCACCTCGCTAACTAGCACACCCGATGATCCATCCTCAGCTGACCAACGTAAGCTGACCAGGTCTGTGTCTGACGGATATCTGTGGACGAGGCGCAAGAAGCAACTGAGGGATGTTAGAGATGAATTCCCTGCCGGTACTCTGCCATCAGTGAAGAACCTGAAGAACAAGTTCGACCAAAGCCACGAGACAGACTCAAAGACTGCTGACGGGTGGGTGAGTCACCTGGCGTCCCCACCTGGTGATACCAACATGGACGATCCTTTAAGTACTCCAGGATCCAACACTGCCACCAAGAGAAAAAGACTGAGTCGCCATGAAAGCTTAGTAAAATGGGAAGGAAGGAGTATGGAGGAGTCCATGATAAAGATGCACAATATTACTCGACAGTCTGTCAAGATACTTCTACAACACTTTGAAAATACACAACAACCTGAGGCAGGTGGCGCGGCTCCTGCCAGTGACGACACACCGTGTGAGGACACCAGCAGACCACCACTTGGTTTACCACCCAAGCCAGTAGATATTATAGAAAAACAGCCACAAGGGAAGTCGACACAACACACCAAGAGCCCAGCTGCCACCTCTCGTCCTCAAACTAAAAGTGACCTGGGCCTTTCACCCAACCAAAGTCTTCACACATCTCTGTCAGTGAGGAAGCTCAAGATTGAGTTTGAGAGAAAAACAAAAGCGGGGTCGACCACAGCCCCCATCAGCACAGTCCTCGTCGACACAGCCCACGCCAGCACAGTCCTCGTCGACACAGCCTCCGCCAGCACAGTCCTCGTCGACACAGCCTCCGCCAGCACAGTACTCGTCGACACAGCCTCCGCCAGCACAGTACTCGTCGACATAGCCCCCGCCAGCACAGACCTCGTCGACACAGTCCCTGCTGGCACAGTCCCCGCCGGCAAAGTCCCCGCCAGCACAGCCCTCGCCAGCACACAGAAGGCGTGTGGGAGGCAGTTGACCAAAGCACACAATACCCAGCCTCAGGTGACTGACCCAGACAATGTACCCAAAGAGGTAATAAAGCAAGACTGCTCTCAACAACAACACCCTCAGCCTCTAACAATCAATACCCGCGACGAGAGACCTGCTCAGCCCTACCCGGAGGTGACAGTACACCCTAAAGGTGTTCCTTCAGTGAATAAACTCAGAAAGAAATTCGAAGAGACGTTGTCAAGTCAGTCTCACAAGAGGAGTGGTGGCGGAGACGGCCAAGTCAAACAAGAGCGGACAGCGATCAAGACTCTACTCCGGAACCGCTTTGAGGGCAGCGCTGATACCCAGATGCCCGAGACTCAGCCGAGAGGAAGATCACACAGTTCAGCCGCCACACAAGTGAGGTCATTTTCATACGGGAAAAATGATCCAGATAAGATAGGACAAGAGGACACAAGGCCAAGGACCAAGACACTCTCCCTGGGGTTAATGATGCGGGGGAGGAGCAGTGTAGACAACTTAACCTCTTCTGACGGTGACGGTGACTCCAGGCCCAAGGAAAGAGACAACACCGCACAACACTTAATAAATGACCACCAAGAGAAGACTATGGATAGCCGGGGACAAAAGAGGTCAATGAAGATGAGGTATACTGAAAAAGATGAAGAGAAGAGGAAACAAGAGGAGGGGAAAAAGAAGAGAGATAAAGAAAACGAACAAGTAGATAAGAGGAGACAAGAGCTGCAACAGGTGGAACAAAAACACCGGGAGAAAGAGAGGACAGAAGGAGAACAAAGAGAAAAATATAGAGAACAAGAGCGAATGAAGAGAGAACAAGAACGAAGAGAGAGAGAGGAACAACTACGCAGAAGACAAATCGAAGAACAAGAGAGGCTAGAACGAAGAGAAGGACGACGACAACAACACGACCTCAAGACGACACAAGAGGTCAAAAGGGAACATGAAAAAAAGGATAAAGAAGGAAGCAGGAAGGAAGAAGGAAGAGAAGGAAGTAGGAAGGAAGAAGGAAGGGAAGAAATTAATGTCAAGACCCACCAATCACTATTACGTGGACGGAGTGAGCTAAAGACGGGGTCACTGAGGGTCAAACTAGCTAGTCGCCATGGTCATGAGTCAGCTGAGGGGCGAGGAAGGAGTGCCACTGTCCCATCAAAGAGTCTTAGCTCACAGAGAGACACTACAGACGGTAAACATCACCCCATAGATGACCACAATGTTGGGGAGGCATCTGGTGTCGCTACTCTCGTTGACAAGTTTACACATAGTAATAAACTACACAAGAAAGATTGTGAATCCTTGTCACCAGTTCCTGAAGGGTGTGTTAAAGGTTCCTCTACAGAAGCTAAGACGGAGGAGGACACTGCACAGGTTCTTACCACCTCGACCAAGAATCACCCAGGAAACGTTCGGACACTGAGAGAAGACGAACTACTCTTCTTCAAGATGGGTAACACAGGTGAAGCCTTCGTCAGGAGTCAGAGTATGAGAGAGAAGAAAAAACTTCCTCCTCCATTCGCAAGACTTCGAGGAGGATCAATGAGAGTGAATCAGACAGAACCCAAGTCGTCTACACCTCTGCCGCACAACTGTCGACACCTCCACCCTGATGAGCTGCGATTCTTCACTCCTGGTAACAACAATATTTACACCGCGTAGCAAGTGGTCAACAGGGAGGCTACACCTTCAGCCTCCACCTCCACCAGGGCGATGTTCCCTGACGTCAGCACCTAACACTAACCAAACCTAATCCCCGAGGTAGCGATATGGTATTTAATCATCAGGTGAAATTAACTGTGTGGGGGGGGGGGGGGTGCTAATCTTCAGGTGAACATTCCACCTGAGCGTTAATTAATGCACACCTGTTTGTTTACATATCAGACAATGGGTACCAGCCACACACACACACACAAGCCGTCAAATCCTCGTTCAAGAAGACTGATCCATCTCTAAGTTATCATGTCGTGTTTATTTTAACATTAAAACATAACATTAACACACACAGTAAACTAACATTTATCGATATAAAAGTCAGATGTTTAATTGTTAATTTTATTGTTATAACTGAGCTTCGACAATTAACTAGGTCAAAAATTTATAAACCAGGGTGAATTTATTCTTAAGTAAATTACTAATAAATTGTAAATATAAACTCGTGCTGCATAAATTTATTCGAGTCAATTTTGTTTGTGTATGATATTGATTTCAGGGATTTGGAATTTTTATGTGTTATTTTGTAATGGAAATAAAAGAGTTTCATAAGCACTGATGTTTTTTACTTTTTCTTTCCCGCCATATTGTCATGGATCTGATCTCTGAATTAACAAAGCAGTGGTGGCCGCGCTATGCTGTGCTATGCTACGCTAACAGTGTAGGACAGCGTCACTGCCGTTATCACAACTTAATAGAAAAAAATAGCGCCGCCGCTCTCGCTGTCCCTCAAAATGTGTCTTCGCAAATACTTCTCATTAACTTGAATTTATTGTTATCTGTACTGACGGCTATTCCATAATATACGTTGCTTTCAAATTGTAATATATTATTCATTAATGTGTTTTAGGAAAGTAGTGGCCAGCGAGGAGCGTTAAGTTAAATAGGACGGAAAAAAAAACGGAATGACTACTGTAGTTCCCCTCCTGATTTCTGAGAGACGCGGCGGCCCTCCTGTTTCCGTAACTAATGGCGGTGGCTCTACTCCCAGTCCCAGCACAGTCACACACTCAACCTAAACTAACACGAATTAACCTCCACGAACCTAACACTAATCTAACCTAACCGAACACAAATCTAACCAAACCGAACACTAACTTAACCTTAATTTAAGCTAACAATATCCAGTGTTTGGGTGCAGTTCTTTGTTCAAACGAGAGGGAAATAAACACTTCCATATACTTCCAGACAATTCCTAAAGATGTCAAATTAAGATAGGAGTGCATTAACCTGTGCATGATAAAAGACAACATCAAT
This sequence comes from Homarus gammarus, assembly GCA_958450375.1. Lineage (NCBI taxonomy): Eukaryota > Metazoa > Arthropoda > Malacostraca > Decapoda > Nephropidae > Homarus > Homarus gammarus. The sequence continues at coordinate 902,065 of CAUDMG010000540.1, read as the reverse complement.
ACTTTACCAACATCACGAGGCGAATCTAAAGTTATGCCCATCAAGTTATTTCTTTGGTATTTTACAACTACCAATAGTGAGCAATTTGTAATAATGTTTATTTGTGTTGCATGATTAAGAGTACGATATAATAAAACCTGGAATACAACGGTATGATGATGGAGACAAAGGAGATAAGGTTGTGGGTTTTATCTTTACAAATGTAACAAAAAGCGCACACACACACACACACACACACACACACATATATATATATATATATATATATATATATATATATATATATATATATATATATATATATAGAGAGAGAGAGAGAGAGAGAGAGAGAGAGAGAGAGAGAGAGAGAGAGAGGGATGTAACATGTAAGCCCCCCCCCCACCTTTATCTACAGTACGAACGAAAGCAAAAAATAAATATGTCCTAACCCCGCCCCCTCCCTCACCCCTTAACCTCTCCTCCCCCCTGTTTCCGGTGGACAAGTTATAACAAATGTAAATCCAACTCTAATTTCAGTCCAGTGTGTTGGTCACAGCCATAGTGTAAACATCTGAGCTCCGCTGCCAACCATTCAAGCCCAAAACCCACATAATTGAATTTTAATATGGGTGTGAATTATAACTAAAATAATCAAAACAGCTCAAATTACGTTTCGGTGCAAGTATAACCAGAATTATTTTGTTCTTACATTCAGAAATTGTGTATAATTTATATATTGTGTTTTGTGGTGAATGAAGCGAGTTATTTTACTAACTTTTTGGACAATATTGTGACAATCATGAAGTGGTGTCACGGTAGATTGTCGTTACTGGTGATGATTGACACAGTGTGGTGGCCGCAGCTGTCATGCGCAGCGAAGGAGATTTCTTCCTGGACGCTCCAATGTAAGTCATAATTTGTATTTGGAACTGTAATATTTTTTCCCTCCACAATGTAAAGGATGTTTTTTCCCATAAAAAATATTGAGGATTTTTAATTCCAACCAAAATATGCAAGATAATTTAATTAGAGGGAAAGGTTAGCATTTCTTTAGGTGTTTAAGTGGCTATCACTCTAGCGTATTTTTCCTCCAATTGCCAGATGAAGGGTATTATCTTCAGGTGTAAACTGAGGGAGAGAGAGTATACCAAGTACCGTCGCCTACGCTGGCACTTTCTCTCTCTCTCTTAGCTCATACATAAAAAAAAAACATTGTCTGTACAGCGCCGGATATTGAATGTCTTCCTGCTTTACTAATGCGTACATGCGCGTGAAAGTACTGATGTTTATGTGCAGTTTCTCAAATTCGGCGCAGTATGGCCATGCATGGACATTATTTGAGTGTGGCTTAATTAACATAAATGACAATTATCATTTGTACAATACATGTGTGTGTGTGTGTGTGTGTGTGTGTGTGTGTGTGTGTGTGTGTCACTTCCGAGTGTGGTTTGGTGTGTACGTACGTGATTGCAAGTTCCTGTGTGTTAATGTTTGAGGGATATGTTTGCTCGTGTACTACTACTACTACTAACAATAATAATAAACGTATAATAGCTTACACAAATTATAAGTGTAGTTACTGAACACGAAAACCACAGGTGTTCAGGACATCTGTCTACCTGACATTTCCACTAGTGATTCTGACAGATGCCAACCCAGTTCGCATTAGTTTATGACACGGCACAGTCAAAGGGAAATTGGGGAAATTCTTGGGTTTAACTTAGGGTAGGAGGAGCAGGAGAAGACAAAAACTGAGAATGGACTCCCACAGCGTGTATGTTGCCCAGCAACCCCGAAAACTGCCCCGTCGCCAGCCATCACCTGGACACACTCGACCTAGGGAAGTTGAGTCAAGTGGCGAAGAATTTCTGGCTCTCTTTCTGTGGGACGATCGTTAATATGGATGATTATAGTCTCAAGAGTGGTGTGCTGTACAGTGTCATCCGCAACAAGACCTTCTTCGCTTTCCAGGAGAATGACCACGTCCTTCCCTACAACCTGCCGTCCAACCTCGTGACTCTGGACAGAGGTTCCTTCGGCTTCGTCTCCTGCCAGCAAAGTGAGTCTGGCTACGGTTGTGTCAGTAGATGGTCAGAGAAAGTCTTATAGATAGTCTCAGTTCACATCAACATCTATTGCATAAACATAAAGAAATATATAATATAATAGTTTACCCCGTATATAAAGTTTAATCAAAGAAAATGTTGAAGAGTGAGGGTATACTCAACCAAACTGGCTACTTCAGTTCCCTGGTTGAGTAACGAGTTTAGTTTGAATTAAATTACGACATATTAAAGCCTATATTTCGGTTGGGTTAGGAGTAGGTTAAGTTAGGTTTGGATTAAGTTGAAATAGGGTTAGGATAAGTAGAGTTGACTGACCCCAAATTAAATAAGTATTTGTTATATTAAGATTAATTAGTATTACCTACCTTAAATTAGTATACACATTGGAGAAAGTTACGCCAGATTAAACTTGCATTAGGTCCACCATACTCTAACACTGTGGCATCTCTTCCTGCAGCCAGAGAGGAAGCGAAGGAGGAACTACTGGAATGGTGGCAGGACGTTCCTTTATCTTACATAGCCAAAGTGCTGATAGCCGTGGGCGTGATCGTAGCAGTGGTGGTGGGGCTGGGGTGTGGGGCTGTGGGAGTGGTGGTGCGAAAACGAGCAAGTGGGAGAGCCCAGATTATATGAAGTGCACACACATACACACGTATGTAATGGTCATGATAAGAGCTAACCTGAAAACCTTAAGGATTCATATTACGCTCAAACGTCCACAAAACCTTCCGAGTCCCCCAGTGGAAACGTCCCCCGTTTTCTATGTTTCCCCCGTCTTGGTCTATGGGAGTAGACGCTGTATGTTGGGACCTGTTGCCATCCAAACCTTTGTAATCAATTTAATTGTGCTTTCGATAGCTGAGTCAGAGCATTGTTAGTGAAGATGATAATAGAGAATGAAAATGAGTTCATAGTCTCAATTTCAACGTCAGAGTGTACAGTAAATTAATTCATCGGAATAGGAGTAGCTGGACTCCCTGGCCTGTTTTCAGTGAGGGCGCCGCGGGCATTTCAACCGTTAGTAAGTGCTCGTCCCTTCATCCATACAGGTCCCCTGACGCTGATTCCCGTTTGTCTCCCGATCCCATTGTGATTCTTGAATCGCTCTACCATCCAACAACGGCCTCGGATGTATTAGATGTCCAGCCGGGATCATATATGAGAAGATGGCACCGATGCGGCCGGATTAATGTGCCCCAAGGCTTCGTTGGGCCAGACCCCAGACCCGCCATGTGTCTGGCTACTCCACAATAACAAAGGCCGCGAGCCCTAGTGTTCTCCCCTGGGTTACTCCATGGAAGTATATGTCCACAGAGAGTGTTATCACATATATTTTCCCCTTTGATTTCATATTAATAAACTTGTTTTAGAGAATTAAGGTGTATTCATTTCTCCCACAGTATTTTACCTTTATTTCCATCCAAGTGACCTGATACCAAAATTACCATACTCACGTGCCTAGACCCTCGACCATGCTACCCAAAGAATGCCCAGGCTACCTAGACCCTCGTCCATGCTACCCAAGAATAGGTGACGGAACTGAGTAGAGTAAGAACTAAGAGAAGTAAATAAGATGAGGGTGGTGTAGAAACAGAGAGGGAGTCGGGCCCCCTCACATTGGTGGCAGCTCGAGAATACGCCCCCTCACATTGGTGGCAGCTCAAGAATACGCCCCTCACACGTACACATACACGCACGTAGACATATGCACGTACACACACACACACACACACACGGGCGGACACATACACACACAAACACACTTAACGATAATTACCAACACCCACAATAAACTTACAAATACACACTTAACACTACCAATACAACTCATCAATACAACCTAAAGTAAACATATTGTATTTATTACTTTACTGTATGAGGGATGATGTAGTATACAATAACTGTAGTGATCTATTGTATATACTTAGAATTTATCTCTATTAATAAAAAATTAGGATAGGTTAGGTTAGGTTGGGTCGAGTCGGGTTAGATTAGGTTGGGTCGGGTCGGGTTAGGTTAGATTAGGTTGGGTCGGGTCGGGTTAGGTCGGGTTAGGTTAGATTAGGTCGGGTCGGGATATGTTAGGTTGGGTCGGGTAGGGTTAGGTTAGGTTACAAGACGTATCATCTCCCTGTTGGTGACTGAGATAAGACCAAGAGGCAGGAAACTCACGTGAAAACACAGAGATGAACATGTATGGTGATGATAACACGAAGGACCTGGAGGAGGACCTGGAGGAAGACCTGGAGGAGGACCTGGAGGAAGACCTGGAGGGGTTATAGAGGAAGACCTGGAGGAGGACCTGGAGGAGGACCTGGAGGAAGACCTGGAGGAGTTATAGAGGAAGACCTGGAGGAAGACCTGGAGGAGGACCTGGAGGAAGACCTGGAGGAGTTAAAGAGGAAGACCTGACAATAAAGACCAACAGGAGACCTCAAGCACTTCAGTCCCTTCACCAGGTAAAGTACATTACGTTATATAAGACAACATAAAACTTATCGACATTACGAAGACAATTTTATTTTATTTTTCAAACTTACTCGAAAATCACCCCAACATTATTTATTTCCGGGGAAGTTTTTTTTTTTTTACTAAATTTTCTCACAACTCATTATTTAATTTCCTTCCTCGATTTTTTTGGCTGTTTGTCAGATATTAGAGAAACATTAATATATAAATGGTTTTAGCTTAATAAAAAACAAGATATTTTAGTTGTTTTTTAATATATATTTTTTTTAGATTATGCAAAATTTCACCTACGCCACGGAACACACACACACACACACACACACACACACACACACACACACACACACACACACACACACACACGAGATAAAAGTGACTTCACAGAGATCTTTTTGTGGTCTCTCTAACCCCTGGCAACACAAAACTGAATTACGAGACATAAATCTATACGAGATGGTTTGTCTCTTAACATTCTCTCATAATCTCATTCTGAAGGAAGAGAGGGAGAGGGGTTGGGGGGGGGGGGGGACCGTAACCCTGTGTTTCAAACCTTAAGGTGATCTCAACTAGGGGTTCTAACCTTCACAAAACACTATATATAAACCAAATGGTGATCTTATAGTGCATGACAAACTAACTATTTGTAATAATAACAACAACAACAATAATAATAAAAACAACATTAATAATAACACCAACAACAATTATAATAACAATGATAATAATAATAATAATAATAATAATAATAATGATGATAATAATAATAATAATAATAATAATAATAATAATAATGATGATGATGATGATGATGATGATGATGATGATGATGATGATGATGATGATGATGATGATGATGATGATGATAATAATAATAATAATAATAATAATAATAATAATAATAATAATAATAATAATGGGAGGAAGAGAGAGGATGACGTGGGAGCTCTTCCGGTTAGCCCGTGAAACTGTAAATAGATAAATCGAAACATAGTCTTGAAGGAAAGAAAACATTATCCTCCCGTCTTATTATCGATACTGGGTGGGAGAGGGAGGGGGGAGAGTGAGAGAGAGACAAGATAGGAAGCTAGGCAGTAGTAAGTGTGTTGGTGAAGAGGAAGGTGACAGTTGCTGTTCTTAGTCCTCCACAACGTTTACTATAAGTATCGTCTGTCTGTCTGTCTTTTTATATGTATTTCCCATTTATCAATTTCTTTCCCATATTCTCTCCTTCCTCGACTCGTTTTACATCGACTTCTTCCTTCTCTCTCTCTCTCTCTCCCAAATCATTACTTTTCCTCATCATCTAACATTAGTTTACCTACAGCACCCCCTTCCATTTTCTTGACCAAGTTTCAACACGACAAGATGAGCCTCACCTGTAGCCTTGATCAAGAAAATTAATACACACTTCCACAAACGTCCATACAGTATTTACAAACAGTCACGTTTAAGTTCCCCCTGAAAGCTCAAAACTGTACAAAGGCGCCAAGAGAACGAATTAGTGATCTTGGCATAGGTGTTGTTGATGTGTACACAGGATCTGCGCTTAAAGTACTACAAATACAGTCACAAGTAACTGGTTCTTCTTCTCGTGAGGATGGGAGAGTAAACATAAGGGAAGAAGAAAAGCGACGTTTATGGGATTTAATTTTAGGCTCGGGCGAGAGGTTATCCATTTTCTACAAGTACTGTACCATAGAAAACAAAATTGCTTGGCGTCCTAGAATTTTGCTAAGGGTGACTTTACGGTAGTGATGATGGTTATGGTGACAGTGATACAGTGTATGAGTTATAAGCAGAATAAGCACAATATTGCAGGCAAATAGAGTTGCATTGGTGACGGTGGTGGTACACTTTATACATGTTATGCTCACAATGTTTACAGGCATGAGAACTGTGTTAATGGCGATGGTGGTGGCGGCAGTCAACCCCCAACACTGGACGATGGCAGAAGCAAGACACTCAGGTAAGATCATTGTTCATTATTGTGTTTTAATACTGCACATTTGATACACATTACCGTAAGGTGGGTCACAGACACCTCTTCCTCACGTCTCAGCCTCACACGCCTCATAACTGCTGGTTCTTCCTCAGAGTGTAAAGTGAACCTCACGGAGCCACTGAACCTGAACCTCTCCTCCTCCAAGGTGGAGTCAGAGGAGATCTTGTGGGGCGAGATCGGCGTCTTCCCTGGACCTGACAATCAGTCTTGGGTCCTCAACTTCACCTTCAGGAAAGCAGACGAGTTGCTCGCTTCCGTCTCCGTCTCCCACAGGAGGAGAAATGGCAGTCCTAGTCAATTTGACGTCATCAGGATTGTGTGTGAGGGCAATGAACCTGAAGATATGGATGACCCCTGGCCCGACCCGTGGCTGCAGGCAACACCTCGACTCATCAAGGTGCTGGTGAGTGTTGACCCTCACTCACACACACACACACACACACACACACACACACACACACGTCAATGTTCAAGTAGCGGAAAAACTTGTTTATTTTCTATCTCATAACCTAACCTAACCCACACCTATCATCAGTGTGAGTCAGTACCAGTAGGATAACTATATCACCAGCTTGGAATAAAAGCCTAATGGATCCCAAATATCTAGACCACAGGGGAGCGTAGCCACCCCGCCTCAACCTGTGAATCGGTTATATGACATCAGGGCATCACACCGTCACCGACACACTTAGTTCAGTATTAAAACGTTCTTGCAGATCACAGAAGCCGAGGTGGAGATCAAACAAGAGGAAAGTACTGTGTTTACGGGTATATGCACCAGTAAGCTCACCAGCCTGCACAACATGAGCCTGACTGTTGAGAGTGACCCTTGTTGTCCTGCCCCCACACTGACTGTGTCCTGCGATACTGATAATGGTGAGTGTTACTAACTCTCTCCCACATCGTCACAGTTCACTTCACTTGACCTAAACTTTGTAATACTTGAATACAAAGTTTTGATTTTCCTGTATTTCCTGTAACATACACTAGTAATATAAATATAGATTTATAATTGTAATAGTTATGTATGCATTACAGTTACTCGTGTATATCAACTGCGTATATTTCATCGTTTACCTGGAGGTGTTGTCATTATACTGGTAATATATTGCAGGTTCTCCCGAGAGCAGTTCTCCCGAGAGCAGTCCTCCCTGGATAACATGGTTGGCTGTGTCTCTTGTGATAAGCGTGATGGTGGTGGTAGTGGGCGGTGTGTGGATGTTACGGTACAAGTGCTCCAGGAAGCCCGTCCAGATGATCATGATGCCGGACTCCAGCTATGAGGAAATCGGTCAAGAAGGCCCCTCGCAGGAGGCAGAAACTCCCCGATCCCAACAGAGGAAGCCTATGCCCTCCCCCCGTACTGTGTTCCTACAGCGGCGTGAGATGCGAGCCTCCGAGACCTCCACCTCTTCCTTCATCTCCTCTGGCACCACTTCCACGCTCTCCACTGTCGTGTTTGGACCTGCCACGCCTCCACCCGTCCCTAATTGCCCATCATTCTCCGTGGGAGGCTCCTCGACCTTACCTGCACTGCCATTACTACCTGTAAACTCAGTGCCTCAGAGCAGGACAAGGCACTCTTCCACTGGCCAACACCACTGGCAGCCCTCACCACTAAGTGAACCAAGAATCCCTCCTGCTGCAGCTGACGTCACTCTCAGGCGCCACCCAACTAAGCAGAAGAAGTCAGAGAAGCAGAAGCAAGAGGAAAAAGAAGAGGATCCTGTTTACGAGAGGGTCACTTACTTGTTCGATGCATAGTATGTGATTGAACTCCTCTGTTGCAGTTGGTGACAGTCTGTGTGTTGGTGCCGTTCACTCGTCCAGGTTTTGAAGTCAATATTTGGTTGATCTTGACTTTTGACACTTCATAACGTGTAAACAAGTCCGTGTCAACACACACAAGAAGATCAACATCATCACTGGGCATGATGGTAAACAGAGTGGCACCGAACTGTTGTTTTGTGTAGACGACACACCTACCACACGAACTGAAAATAACGGATTGATATGTTAACATTACTGAACACTGGTTAACTTCGTCCATTAAAAGTAAAATCAGACATAGTTCTGAACTGTAATCTCTTTTAACTTGCCGACACACGCAGCCAAGTTTTGTTAAGAAATGTAATAATAGCATCTCGGTGCAAATGGCTGCGAGAGTTGTAATAATTTCTCACTGACTTAATAAGAATATAAACAGCCTTAACAACATCAACCTAGAGAAGTCGACTTGTGAAAGAGACTTAGGGGCACTCGTAAGCCCGGACCTTCGGCCTAGAAAACGGTGCGTTAATGTTCGAAATAAGGCAAACAGAGTATTAGGTTTATATCTAGAAGTGTAAGTAATAAGAGTTCGGAGGGCATATTGCAATTATATATTGAACTAGTCAGGCCGCACCTCTATTATACTGCTCAGTTCTGGTGCCCTTATTATAGAATGGATATTAATTAACTGGAGTCGGTGCAGCGAAGAATGACGAAAATGATTCCTGGACCTAGAAACCTTCCCTATCAAGATAGATTAAATAAACTAAACTTGCATTCCCTAGAAAGACGAAGAGTGCGGGGAGATATGATAGAAGTATTTAAGTGGGTGAAAGGAATCAATAAAGGGGATATAGATAAAGTTCTTATAATATCCGAGCAGGATAGGACTCGGAGCAACGGATTTAAGTTAGATAAGTTTAGGTTTAGGAGGGAGATAGGAAGAAACTGGTTCACAAATAGGGTGGTGGACGAGTGGAACAAGCTTAGCAACTTCGTAGTAATTGCTGGGATGCTGAAAAGTTTTAAAAGGAGGCTAGATAGATTCATGGACGATAGAGAGTGGTTGTAACTCTCGACAGGAGCTGCCATTCACAGCCCAACCGGCCTAATGCAGACTCTTTATTTTGTTATGTTCTAAATTACGGTAATTCCTATCAAGAGATATCATGCGCATTCTGGACGTTAACGTAACCATAGAAACTAAATATAATTTTTCTAATCTTCCTATGACATTTTCTTTTGTATTATTATCATATTTATCGATATTGAATTTTTTAATAAAGAAAACTCTTGAAATATAAAGTAACAAGACTAACTAAATTATTACAGAAGTTAGAAACGATAAGACATTTTGCAAAGTAATTAATAGGCTTGCACACTTTATTATTATCGTTGTTATTATTAGGAAATATAGCCTCAGAAGTGTTTGTTAATTGTATGAAAAAATTATTCCTGTTGTAAATTATTGTTGTACCTGGTGAACTAAATACCTAAATCTATCTTGGTTTCAATATTTATCTACCTATATATATACCTACCTATCTATCTCTATCTATTTAATTATCATATATATCTAATAATTATATATCTTATTAATTATACACATGTTTATTTAATTATCCATCTAATTATTATATCTATCATATACGACGTATATCTTTTGATCATATATTTGTCTATATACAAATTGCTTGTTAAGTATTCATCGATAATTTATTACCAATATTTAAATTATTTTGGTTCATGAAATAGAGAGTTTGTGATTAAATATTATACAGTATACAGTACGTGTTTATTTAGTACAACAACAGTAATAAACTCTGACGTTAACAGTAATAAACTCTGACGTCAACAGTTGTAGACTCTGACGTCAACAGTAATAAACTCTGACGTCAACAGTAGTAAACTCTGACGTCAACAGTAGTAAACTCTGACGTCAAGAGTAATAAACTCTGTCGTCAATAATAATAAACGGACGTCAACAGTAATAAACTCTGACGTCAACAATAATAAACTCTGACGTCAATAATAATAAACTGACGCCAACAGTAATAAACTCTGACGTCAACAGTAATAAACTCTGACGTCAATAATAATAAACTGACGTCAACAGTAATAAACTCTGACGTCAATAATAATAAACTGACGTCAGCAGTTCTTTTCTGTAAATAAAATAATTACATTGCTGTACAATGACGTCATCGTAACCATGGTAATGTTAACCTTGGGCTGTGATTGGGTGAAGGTTGAGTGGCTGGTAACTGAGGGTTCACTCCTCGTCTTGTGACTGACTGATAATGTCTCTGGTGACCTAGAGTATCTGATGTTCCTTCAGGTCCCCCATAATGTAGTAAGAATCCAGGCTGGCCAGCAACACACCGCCCATCATCAAGCCCAGCAACACACCGCCCACCACCCCAAACACAACTATCAGCCACAGGAGGAAGGGGTGACTGCTGGCGGGAAGAACAGCACCTGCAGGTAGTGGTGTTGTGATTCAGCAGCGTTAAATACAACACATGTAGATATGAGTCAGTGTAATTCATACATAACGGTGTATTATAAGTCAGTGTAATACTTATAACAATCTATATTTATATTACTAGTGTATGTTACAGGAAATACAGGAAAATCAAAACTTTGTATTCAAGTATTACAAAGTTTAGGTCAAGTGAAGTGAACTGTGACGATGTGGGAGAGAGTTAGTAACACTCACCATTATCAGTATCGCAGGACACAGTCAGTGTGGGGCAGGACAACAAGGGTCACTCTCAACAGTCAGGCTCATGTTGTGCAGGCTGGTGAGCTTACTGGTGCATATACCCGTAAACACAGTACTTTCCTCTTGTTTGATCTCCACCTCGGCTTCTGTGATCTGCAAGATGTGACCTTCACTTGGCTGGACGTAGCTTCACAGTAAGATCATTCTATCGTCCATCATAAACAGGCGAGGATATTCTAAACATATCTACTTAATGTTTTAAATATATGAAAGCTTTTAAAGTGTTGTTCTTTTTTAACTTCTGCTGAGATAAAATTACTGTAAGTCATGATAGTGTAACCATCGTATAAGTCAGACTCTCGGGCAGTGTCAGGGTGAATACTGTACTGTATCAGGGAGGAAGTAGAGCATCCTGAGAGAACACCACCCATGTGTTATCACCCCTGTACACACACACACACTAGTAATGGTTGCCCCTCATCTAACGAGGATGGCCGGCCCTAGAACCATCTAGGCGTGAATTTGTTTAAGGTGTAGAAGCTGTCGCCAACACAACAACCACACCCTGAGTTAACGAGTTGTATGCCCCAGTGTCAAGGAATAGTTCGACTGCACTGGCTAACCATTACCCCGGAATACGATCCGCAAATTGATTAATATCCCCAATTACTGCTGGGTAGACAGAGGCAAATGGCGTAAAGAAACTTGCCCATACAGAAGTTTCACCCTGCCCGGGAATCGAACCCCAGTCCGCTCACTTGCGAGGCGGGCATGCTGACCACAGGTCGCCATTTAGACACACACACACACACACACACACACTATCACCTCACCTTTTATTATCCAGATTTACTGTCACAAAAATAGTAAATATTAATAAAAATAACTTCAACAACAGAATGAATGCATAAAACGGAAGGACGTGACGTAGTTTAAGTTTAGGGGGAACTTGAGGAACATCAGGGAGAGCAGTACCAGAAACACACCTTATATCTGTTGTGTTGCTGGTGTAGATCTCGCCCGGAGTGAAGCGAACTGTCAAATAGATTCGCCCCCCCCCCCCCCATCCTCTTTCTCCTCCAGCTTGTCTCACCATGATGCTAAGCTAACCTAACCTAACCTAACTTAACGCTAATCTAACCTAACTTAATGCTAATCTAACTTAACACTTTTGTAACCTATATTAACGCTAAGCTAACCTAACCTAACCCAACCCCAGGTAGCGTCAGGATATTTAATCGTCAGGTGGAATAAGCTGAGGTATCAAAGCTTCAGGTAATCTATATTACATTCACAAAACTTAATTGATACCTGGTGGACAAAAGTATGTAGCATCATCAGAAGGAATCCCCGTGTGTGTGTGTGTGTGTGTGTGTGTGAGGGTCAACACTCACCAGCACCTTGATGAGTCGAGGTGTTGCCTGCAGCCACGGGTCGGGCCAGGGGTCATCCTGATCTTCAGGTTCATTGCCCTCACACACAATCCTGATGACGTCAAATTGACTAGGACTGCCATTTCTCCTCCTGTGGGAGACGGAGACGGAAGCGAGCAACTCGTCTGCTTTCCTGAAGGTGAAGTTGAGGACCCAAGACTGATTGTCAGGTCCAGGGAAGACGCCGATCTCGCCCCACAAGATCTCCTCTGACTCCACCTTGGAGGAGGAGAGGTTCAGGTTCAGTGGCTCCGTGAGGTTCACTTTACACTCTGAGGAAGAACACCAGCAGTTATGAGGCGTGTGAGGCTGAGACGTGAGGAAGAGGTGTCTGTGACCCACCTTACGGTAATGTGTATCAAATGTGCAGTATTAAAAGACAGGAATGAACAATGATCTTACCTGAGTGTCTTGCTTCTGCCATCGTCCAGTGTTGGGGGTTGACTGCCGCCACCACCATCGCCATTAACACAGTTCTCATGCCTGTAACATTGTGAGCATAACATATAAACACTATCACCACCACCAGTACTAGCACCACAATATATCATCACTACACACCACCACTACCAACACCATGGACCACCACTACTACCACTATCATCCTCAACACACACCACCACCACGCACCATCACAAACCACTACCATTTACGTCGCACTATAAGTAATATTGTAAGTGTGTGTGCGATGACCTACTCACACTTAAGTATATCTCTAGTGTTAATAGTACCATAATATGTCTTAACTAAACCACTCAGACATAATGAGAGAGAGAGAGAGAGAGAGAGAGAGAGAGAGAGAGAGAGAGAGAGAGAGAGTGTGTACCTGTGTAAATGATGTACAGGATCAGCGTCTGTCACCTTCCTCGTCACCAACACACTCACGATTGTCTAGCTTCCTGCATTGTCTCTCTCTCTCTCCCTCCCTCCCTTAGATCCTATCGCAATCCCTCTCCTTCCTCCCTCTCCCAGCCTCTTTACAATCCCTCTCCCGCTCTGACACTCTCACAATCTTTCTTCCAGCCTTCTCTCCTCCATGTCCTTCTCTCCTGAGTATGATGACTAACTACTTTAGTATGATTGCTCTTGATAATTTTGTCAAGGGTTAAGGAGGGCCACCAGACTGGTGCCAACACTACGGACGGCACCTCAGTTACCCAGAGAGATTAGAATGCCTGCATTACCCAGCGTATATTATAGGTGGGCAATGGGTGACTTAATAGGAGTTTATAAACACCTGAAAGGACAAAATTCAGTCGAGTGCTATACCTGGAGCTGGCGGACGCTCGCCCTAAAAGGGGTAACAGCTCAAGGTTAAAGAAGCCAGAGTGAGAGTGAGAGTGAGAGTGAGAGTCGTGAACTCTTGGAACAATCTGTCAGAGAGTCTTGTGACTGCACCGAGTGTGAGCTCTGAACAGACCAGACTTGACCACCACTGGAAAATGTTCAGATACATTCTGAAACCAGTACATACCCAGTACTTGTCAACAGTGCATAACAGAGACGTGACCGACCGACCAAGAGGCTAACGAGCACATCTATACAAGTCCCCCATGAACACACACGCCTCGGATACTTGAGAAAACGCCAGAGGAATGAGGGGTAACTACTACAATACATTACGAAAGGTAACGTTCCCAAGTTCTACGCTACTATCACAACAGCTGATCCTCCCCTGACATTCACTAATAGAGTACAAAACACACACGAGTCAACTGGAGGTAGGGGGGGGGGGGTCACCTCCTCCATACTCATCAGGGGAGGCCTCCAAAACTCTCCAAATGGAAGTTTTACGATCAGGTTGCTACCGTGAAAAAGGTTTGAAGACCTGGTTACTTTATTATAAGTTCTAATGTTAGGCTTAATAATTTCATAATGTTTGTTTGCCGACTACCCGACCCGAAGCTAAACTGGCGAGTGAGAGGGATAGCTGAGCCTCTGAAGATCCTGTTCAGTAAATGCCTGGATGAACAAAAAGTCCCCAGTGATTGGAAAATGGCTTATGCGAGCCCTATCTTTAAGAAGGGCGATCGTCACTCCACGAATAACTATAGACCAGTGAGCCTAACAAGCATAATATGTAAAATACTTGGAACATTAACAACGAAACGGGCGCTTCTGCTTGACACAATTACTCAGGGTAATGGATATTTGGACCCAAATTCTAGATCAGGGTTATAATATCGACAACATATACCTAGATTTTTCCAAGGTCCTTGACAGTGTACCCCATGAAGGACTGAAAATTAAACTGGAAGGGAACGGGATTCGGGGAAATGTCTTGGCGTGGATATAAGACTTTCTACATGACCACAAGCAGTGTGTGGTGATTAATGCCACGAAATCATCATCCGTACCTGTCACAAGCGGGGTACCACAGGGCAGTGTATTGGGCCCGCTGTTGTTTGTTTGTTTTATAAATGACATGCCTGACGTTGTACACTCCTTCATACAGATGTTTGCCGATTACGCCAAGTTATTTCGGGAAATCAAGAACCAAGAGGACTGTGAAGAGCTGCAAAAGGACCTCTATGGGCTCCAAGAATGGTCGAAGAAATGGCTGCTGAGATTCAATGTCACGAGGTGTAAGAGGATGCACCTGGGGCGTACCAACGGTAAGGAGGCGTATCATATGTCCCAACGGGATGAAAAAACTGTACTATTTGAGACTGAATGTGAGAAGGATCTAGGTATGTATGTTGACAATGAGCTGAAGTTCTCGGGCCATTGCGAGAAGAAGGAAAATCAGGCAAATAAATTATTGGGTTTTATAAGGTCGTTCAGATATCTAGACGGTCCGTCCCTCGTAACATCTTCAAGAGTGAAGTGCTTCCCCATCTGGAGTACTGTCAGCCCGTCTGGTCCCCGAGATATGCTCGGGACTGTCAGTTGGTTGAAAATGTTCAAAGGAGGACCACCAGACTGGTGCCTGCCCTTCGGCACCTCAGCTACCCTGAGACATTGGAGAGCCTGAACTTGCCTAGCTTATACTACAGACGGGCAAGGGGTGACCTGACAGAGGTGTATAAGTATCTCAGGGGGCACTACTCAGTCGAGTGTCCTTACTTGGAGCTGGCGGACGCTCGCCCCACAAGGGGTCACAGCTCAAGATTGAAGAAGCCGCAAGTCCAGAAAACTGTGAGGGAAAACTTTTTTGGAATGAGAGTTGTGAACTCTTGGAACAATCTACCAGAAAGTGTTGTGACGGCACCGAGTGTGAGCTCTTTCAAGACAAGACTTGACCAACACTGGAGCAGGTTCAGGTACATTCAGGAGACGGTGCATGCCCAGTACTTGCCAACAGTGCGTAACAGAGACGTGACCGATCGCCCAAGCGGCTAACGAGCCGATCTTTTGGTGAAGAGGATAAAAGAAAAGGAAAAGTAATCAGAGACGTGACCGATCGCCCAAGCGGCTAACGAGCCGATCAGTGGTGGAGAGGATAAAAGTAAAAAAGCAATACGTTCATGACAGCCGCTCCTGAAATCAAACGTCTGGCAGAGGGATATCAGGATTTGCCAACCACATAAAAAGTGGGCGTTGAGAGAAGTGTCACTTTCAAGCCTAGTGCTTTATTCCTCTACATACAATCGCGTTTACAATAACTATCATTAAAATCGGTACACTACGAGTGTGATAATATAGAATCAAAATAAGCTGTCAACACGGTCAAGATGTGAATTATCGTACAAGACAAAACATGACCTTGGGACAGCTCCACCACCACACGCCCCAGGCCCAGGCGGAGCAGCAGAGAACCTCCCAGTCCCAGTAGTAACTCAGAAGTGACAACAGGTGTACGCAGCGTAGCATCATCAATACCTTGTAGCCAGAGTTTAATTATGTCGCTTTTCTGAGGATGACCAGAAGCGTGTGATGAAAGAAAGAACGCCCGTTGAACTATGTAAGTCAAATCAGTCCCAAGTGATATTCTAGAAACAACACAAGAGCAACTCACATGATTAGAGTATTTTGTTAGCTGAATAACGTATTGTTGGTAAAAAAACTGAAAACTTTGGGGGAAAAGGGGGGGGGGGGTAATTGACATCGATGGAAAATGTGGAATCATTAAATGTGACGAACGATGTACAGGAAAATGATGAATAAGTTACGTGGATAATAAGAGACAATCGGGGTGTTAATATAAATGGTGATGACAGAAGAAGCTGTAAGTGAACATGGTGAGTTTAATGAACTACTGTACTGCTTGAGGGGAGGCGGAGGATGGTGTGGCTAGTTGAGAGTCTTAAATATGTCCATATACCACACAGACTCAGACCGAAAGACCTTGACTTGTCTTTATACTTGTTCAGACAGAGATGGTTCGTGACGTTTGCAATTATAACCATATACGCATCCCCTCCTCCTCTAGGAGTCTGAGAACAGATTCCTTAATTGTGTGTAACCGGAGGTAAACACACCAAACATTTAAGATAAAGTCTCATTATTTGAGGCGGTACAGATTCTCTTATTTGCAAATTCTGTTCTAGATAAATACAAGAGGCTGATGTTATGTATTAGAACTACGGGGGAAGAGCGAGTTATTTCCTCAGTTTTGAAGATAAGAGCTGAAATTTGGCATGGGCGTGCCCCTGGTCTAAGACGGCCCTAGGGGCATGGTCTTCCACCATCTTGTGACTTTACCTTGGCGAAGCCGGATAACTCAACCAATACATATATATATATATAAATATATACATACACACACACATATATATATATATATATATATATATATATATATATATATATATATATATATATATATATATATATATATTGGTTGAATTTATTTGGTAACGTTTTGACAAATGTCATATAATAATGTATGTGTTAACAATAAGACAGTGTTGTTCACACGACAGTGCGGTACTGTACTGGTAACGTATCACGAGACGTTGTGACACCCAAGTACAGTATTCCCCCGTGTGACAAGGGATGTGACTCACCAGTGTCATGATTCAGGAGGGTATATGCGGGAGGACCTGTGCTAAGGTCACAAAACGTTTGGTTATATCCTGTTGTGCTGTAACAACTCAAGCCTTGAGGCAGGTATTCTTGTTCAGTTCATATCGGTACATTAAGATGGCTGGCGCCCCCGTATGTGGGATAACATACTGTACACTTCAGACTATTTTTATATATTTGGGACCAGGTGAAGATTAGGCACCGTACCCCAGCTTATTTAACTACCAATAGACACCCTTACACTATCTGGAGGGGCACGGTTAATATAAGTTAACGTTAAGATGGTTAATCATTAACTGAAATAAGCTGGGGGTGAGTCTTTAATTGATTATGATAACCAGGTGGAACAGTTTGCTAAAAATGGTACCATAGTTCAGATAAAATTGAGAACACAGATCCCAAACTTATAGAAAACCTCCAGTGCATCATTAACCACATCACTAAATAAAACATGTATAACTTTTAATTATTAATGTCTGATATAATGTATGGTACTAGTGTAGAATACGATCTTAAACACGCTAAGTCATTCAAGTGCAGTAATACATTATAACGTGTACAAACTCTGGTCTATCTGGACTTGTAAATACGATCACTTAGTCCCTGTAACCAAAGTTTACATTTGACTAACAATGACAAGAAAGTGTTTGGGTTGGGATACTGTAAAGCCTTTCTCGGCATATGAATATTACGACACCTTTTGCTTCCGGTGATGAAGATAACGTTGGGGAATATTAATAAAAAAAAATGTGTCTACCCGGTGTACAAAATATAACATATAACGTTGAGTAGAGCAAAAATCAAGTTCACAATTTACCCTACAAATTACTAAACTTCGTGATTTTTTTTAAAGTTTCATAAATTAAATAGCTTGTATATACTATTAACTGCAGGTGTTTGTATGTAAAGATGTTTAATACTTGTTTAATAAGCTATTTAGTTACGCCACCAATTATATCATTTAATCGTCTCCGTTTTCTTGACAAGGAAGAAACAAAACAGAAAGATAAAGATGAACAAAATAATTGGTTTACATATACAGATAGAATGTTCTAACTAGGCTTACTGTAATTAAGGGCGAATGACTAAACTACACCATTAGATTCCAACATGATGTAAGTGGGGCCACGTACAGTACAGTATATGTCAATTACAACATATCCCGTCCATAAATTTGTTGACACCACATCCAAATCCAGCCCAACAAACCACGCACTTGTCGCTATAAGAACGTAACCTAACGTAACCATGGTAAAAATCAATAACTCGTGGATAACTTGTGGTCACTCTTTGTCACTCTCACTTTTGTACTGTAACTGCTGACTGAAATTCCTTGTTAAATGACCCATCCCCCTTGTTATAGTTGTTTATTATTATTACACACACACACACACACTACATTATAGTATAAAATACCATGTGTTGTGCATGAAAACGGTGGCGGCGCTGTAAGACAGGATTTACAACGTCGTATGGTGTTGGAGAAAAGATTTGTGTGCCATGTGGTGGTAGAGGCATTTTAATCAGATAAAGTTAAAAGGGTTGATAGGACCGAGTGTTGATAAGTTAGATAATACCGGTTTACATCCTTGTGTCGGCCGTCAACCTGTCCAGTTGTTTTCCGTGTGTAAAATAATGTAGGTTCTCCTGACCTAGATTATTAATTAGTGTTTCCTGTATGTGGTAATAGGATTTAAAGTCTGCCTATGTCACGTGTCCAAAGGTTGAAATACAGTAACAGTTACACATCGCTTGTTTATTATTTTTTTCCTATGGATTAATCGTAGGCTGAGATGACCTGGCAATATGGCATGTACTGGAGGGAATCTTGAGTAATACACTGTACTCAGGGTGTGTCGCAGCCACGGGGCCTGGTCACATAGATTGAGATAAGATACTGTAGGTATGGTAACCCCCCCCCCCCCCCCCCCGTGGTCTAGGTATACTGTACTTAAGAACCAGTTGAGTCTTACGATAAGCCGGCGAGGATAATGTTGACGCCTAATGATCACCTTCAGGACACTCCCGAGTCCTCCCAGGCGCGAATGATTTCCTAACTTTAACTGGGAAAATGAAGGTGACCGAGTGCAGTGCCGGCCAGATAAAGGCTTAGTCAACGGTGTGGTGTAGCCGTACTGCCCCTAAACGACCTTAGGCCCACGGAACCCACTTTCCATTTTCATAAGTTGCTAGTAGGGACCCTCCCACACCCAGGATGAAATACTGTAGAGAGGTGTATGATCTAAATTACTGTACAGTGATTCTCTATGAAAAACCTTTTGATCTTGTAATGTGTGTGTGTGTGTGAGCGCGTAGTGGACCAGGTTGTATATTACATTGAAATGTTCCCAGACCTAAATTAATTTGACCAGAGTTTGTAGATCTCATTTATGACCAAGCTGAAAGATAAAGAATTGAGAAAGGCGAATAACAATATATGAAATAATATAATAGAGAAATTATTTATTAATCGAATACGTGGCGCCCAACAACCTCCGTTTGTTAATCATTTCATGCATTACAACGTTTTATGCATTTAAGTTTGTATTGTAAACTGTTCAAGTATGAAGGGCAGCAGTTACTGACGGAGACAAGTACAAGAACGTTTCCGACAGTGTGATGTCACTGTTCAGTGCAGTAACGTTACTGGCGTAGTTTGTGGAGGGACACATGCACCCGGGCACCATCACAATTACTTTACCAATGTCACCGTGGCAACACAACTGTAGCGCTCACACACTCCCGCACCCAAACTGGCAGCCTGTGTAGTGTAGCCAGAGCAAACAAAATGTGAACATGTGACGACACAATGTTTCCCGGCGGTTGTACAGGCTGGAATTTCCGCCCGAACGGCTAGCAAGCTGACGAGCGGACTAGTGACGAAGAGGATAACTTAAGTTACCTGGACGCTCGGGTGTTTAGTGTTATGTCCGCTGTGAGATAGTGCATGGCATGTGGAGATGAAATTTGGTTGGTAGGGGCGTGACGAGCCAAGGGGATGGTCCTGCACTATCCCCTGTCCCTCCACACGGGCTGAGCTGGGTAACTCAACTATATTAAAGTGTTAATGCCTTGAAATGATTTGCATTTTGATAATCCATATATTTAACATTATTTTAGATAATAACAGGTCTGTTTACCAATTGTAAACACATTTAGTTTGAATTTTCTATGAACCAATCAGTTATTAGTATAGAAGAGAGGCGTGGTCTATGGGCCAGGTTAGCGTGGAAAGAGTATAGTGTATACTGTATCATATGTCATCTATAATAACAGTACAGGATGTAATAAATGATAACTTATGTGTACAACATAAATTTTATGTACAATATATAGAGTATAAGCAAAGTGTACTTGAGTGAGAACAGGATGACACATACAGCTTGACATTTAAGGTTAAATCCTCTGATAATAATGTTAATGTACTCACTAAGCTCTCCCTATCCAACTATGTGTGTGTGTGTGTGTGTGTGTTGGGGGGGGGCGAAGGAGGGGGGTGAGGGTTTCATGCAAGATCACGTTCTCACTGTCCCCTCCGGCATATATCAATGTACACACACGCACTGTAGTACTGTACCGTATAGGAGAAATGCTAGCATATATACTGCTGTTAGCCAAAGCAGTAGATATCTAAAGTACTGAATATACATTCCTGCCTACTGAATAAAAATCGTCTTGCATTAGCCAAATATTAAAAGTGGCATCCCCGAATAGTGAAGCGTTGAATGTCTCCCTACACAGCTTACTGACCACCACACACATTCTTGTTACTTGGCTGGTTTTAATATACTGTTTAACTTATCTGCCGTTTATTTACCTCTTGTGTAATCAGTGCACTTGACGAGGGAGGGTTGGAAATAATCACTATGAACATGTTGAAACTCCATGTTGGATATAAGGGTGAGATTAGGCTAACATTACGGTGTTTAAATCATTGGGTTAAATAAGCTGGGTTGTATAATCTTCAGGTAATGGTAGGTTTGTGGAAGAAAAAACTGATTCGTTTCTATTAACGATAATAGCTTTGAGAGAGAGAGAGAGAGAGAGAGAGAGAGAGAGAGAGAATTACACTCGCTTAAAATAACGAAATGGAAGCGAAAAGAAATGTTAGATAATGAAATGAAAACGAAAGGAAAGAGATAAGTAGCAAGTGTCATGAGAGGAAACAATGTTACTTTCATCCCCGGTCTGTTACTTTCAACCCGTCTGCTACTTTCATCCCGTCTGTTACTCTCAACCCCAGTCTGCTACTTTCATCCCCTGTCTGTTACTTTCAACCCCAGTCAGTTACTTTCAACCCCAGTCAGTTACTTTCACCCTGTCTGTTACTCTCAACCCCAGTCTGTTACTCTCAACCCGTCTGTTACTCTCAACTCCAGTCTGTTACTTTCAACCCGTCTGTTACTTTCAACCCCAGTCTGTTACTTTCAACCCGTCTGTTAATTTCGTCCCCAGTCTGTTACTTTCAACCCGTCTGTTAATTTCGTCCCCAATCTATTACTTTCAACCCCAGTCTGTTACTTTCAACCCGTCTGCTACTTTCATCCCGTCTGTTACTTTCAACCCCAGTCTGTTACTTTCAACCCCAGTCTGTTACTTTCACCCCCGTCTGTTACTTTCAACCCGTCTGCTACTTTCATCCCCTGTCTGTTACTTTCAACCCCAGTCTGCTACTTTCAACTCCAGTCAGTTACTTTCAACCCCAGTCAGTTACTTTCACCCTGTCTGTTACTCTCAACCCCAGTCTGTTACTTTCAAACCCAGTCTGTTACTTTAAACCCCTTCTGTTACTTTCAACCTGTCTGTTACTTTCAACCCGTCTGTTACTTTCGTCCCCAATCTATTACTTTCAACCCCAGTCCGTTACTTTCAACCCGTCTGCTACTTTCATCCCGTCTGTTACTTTCAACCCCAGTCTGCTACTTTCATCCCCTGTCTGTTACTTTCAACCCCAGTCTGTTACTTTCACCCCCGTCTGTTACTTTCAACCCGTCTGTTACTTTCATCCCCTGTCTGTTACTTTCAACCCGTCTGCTACTTTCAACCCGTCTGCTACTTTCATCCCCTGTCTGCTACTTTCAACCCCAGTCAGTTACTTTCACCCTGTCTGTTACTCTCAACCCCAGTCTGTTACTTTCAAACCCAGTCTGTTACTTTAAACCCCTTCTGTTACTTTCAACCCCAGTCTGTTACTTTCAACCCGTCTGTTACTTTCAACCCCAGTCTGTTACTTTCAACCCGTCTGTTAATTTCGTCCCGTCGGTTACTTTCAACCCGTCTGTTAATTTCGTCCCCAATCTATTACTTTCAACCCCAGTCTGTTACTTTCAACCCGTCTGTTACTTTCGTCCCCAGTCTGTTACTTTCACCCGTCTGTTACTTTCAACCCGTCTGTTAATTTCGTCCCCAGTCTGCTACTTTCAACCCGTCTGTTAATTTCGTCCCCAATCTATTACTTTCAACCCCAGTCTGTTACTTTCAACCCGTCTGTTACTTTCGTCCCCAGTCTGTTACTTTCACCCCAGTCTGTTACTTTCAACCCGTCTGTTACTTTCGTCCCCAGTCTGTTACTTTCAACCCGTCTGTTACTTTCGTCCCCAGTCTGTTACTTTCAACCCCAGTCTGTTACTCTCAATCCGTCTGTTACTTTCGTCCCCAGTCTGTTACTTTCACCCCAGTCTGTTACTTTCAACCCGTCTGTTACTTTCACCCCCCCCCCCCCCCGTTTCCTCTTCACTAAAAAGTACCACAACCCACTTGGTAACGAAACACCCTCTTCATTGACACAAGAACGAGGTCACAGGTCTGGTGAGGGAACATGGGGTCACACTTCAGGTAGCACTGCACTATGGGAGTTACGAGTCACCTGGGTGGTTAGCCAAGTATCAGGTAATATCTATCAATCAGAGTACCATCTTCATATCTGAGGGTTGGCGACCACACTCCTCCACTCTTATTGTTCTCGGGTTGTTTTTACCAATCCTCCAAGGTTTTGTATCTCTCTAAGGAGCCAGTTTTTAATTTTATTCATCCAAACTTTTTCGGAGTGAGAATTGTAAACTCTTGGAACAATCTGCCAGAGTGTTGTGGTGGCACCGAGTGTGAGCTCTTTCAACACCAAACTTGACCAACACTGGAGCGGGTTCAGACACATTCAGGAGCCAATGAATACCCAGTACTTGCCAATAATGTGTAACAGAGATGTGAACGACTGCCCAAGCGGCTAACCAGCCAATCAGTAGCGAAGATGATAAAAGTAAAAAGTAACATTCTAAAATCTCCTTCATTAATGCGTATTTTTCCCAAGATCTCTGTAAGTTTAATGTGCTTTACCTTATCAAAATCTTTTTCAAAATCAACAAAACAGATGAACAAATCTCTTTAGACCTCTAAACCCCTTTCACTCAAAATTCTCAAACCAAATATAGCTTCTTTAGTCGCCTTTCCCTTTCTAAATCCATTTTGCTCTTCAGATAACTAACTTTCTATTGTAAACGTTAATCTACTTAAAATTATGTTTTATATAACTTTGCAGGCATGACTTATTAACCTTATTGTTCTCAACTGGGTGCACTCTAAGGCTCCTGGGTTTTTAGGTAATAATACAAATATTGATTTCTTTAAATAACTGGGAAGGGCTCCTTTGAAGTACGGGTGTGCTGTATATAGAATTACAGTACAGCGCTACTGTACATATTTTAATCAAACTATTTATCCCATTCTTGCCCATTTGTTTTATAAAGTCTGTTGGAAGCTGATCAACCCCACAATATGATAATAGAGCTAAAAAAATTGGCTATGGTCTTACCTTGATAACTAAATGCTAAAATGTAATGTTCTTTATTCAGCTTGGTGAGGGTACAAGAGGTGGAGGACCACTTAGCTGAGAGAAAGACCAGGTGTATCAACAGTAACAATGCCACAGTCGACAAAACCAGGTTGCCAGCAGGCCAGCCCGCTACCATATATATATGTTCCCATGGACACCACTGATGCGTACGTATCTGGCTGTTGAAAAGTATTTATCATATCTTATATGCTATTAGGGGACATTGTGTACCGTATCGCCCAAGCGGCTAACGAGCAGATGAGGGGTGAAGAGGATAAAAGTAAAAGTACCATCTTTAAATAAGACACATGTACATAATGCAAATTTACTATCATTATGGATAGGTGTATCTAGGGAGCTACAGTTGTGTGAGTGATGGTGTCATGAGTTAATTTACTTCACAATAGCTGCTGCTAGCAAGTCAATTTTCCCCAGACTCCCACCCAAAGAAGGCCCCAATATATCAAATGATGAAATAATAAAATAGGAAAACACACAAATAACAATGGAAATTATGGCCTCTATCTTAATCCAGATACATAGTCTGTATTATATTTCAACCATGCCCAGATAGTCACTTGTCCTCCAGAGACTGGAGTGCTCTTAATTTGAAGGCATGTCATTATACATATATATATATATATATACTGTGTATATATATATATACTGTATATATATATATATATACATACTGTATATACAGTCAACCCTCGCTTTACGCGGTCCCACTTTACGCGTTTCCACGTTTACGCGGTGCCCTGCCGAACACGGAGTGCTCACTTTCCACGGTGTGTGTACCCTTTTACGCGGAGAGCGGCGCGAGCAGGGTGCACACAAGGTCGCCCAGTCATCAAAACATTACCGAGTTCTTCACCCGCCACCCACCACAGCCGGCCCAAGTCAGTGATAGTGATAATGATAGTGAGGATATGGACTTATATGGACTTTGAGGGGTTTGACAAAGAGGCCCTGCAAGCCTTTGTGGTGGATAGTGATACAAGTGATACAGGTGAGGGCCAATAATCTGCCCTCTGCCTCGGAACCAACCCCCCATCCCCGTGTGCCCAGCCATCTTTTCTACTAATGTAAGTGTTAAAAAACCTAATATTATTGATATTTCTCTTAATTATTAATTGTGTGTGCATACCATCATAAAATTAAGAAGTTATTTTTACTACAACGTAGGTATTGTGTCTGAAAGAGTGGAGTTTGGGGGTCGGCCCGGTCTCTATTTCAATTAATCCCATAAGTTATGTTGTTCACTTGACGCGTTTCTCACTTTATGCAGGCCGCCGTGGGTTCAATTGACCGCGTAAAGTGAGGGTTCACTGTATATATATATATATACAGGTATATATATATACAGGTATATATATATATATATATATACAGGTATATATATATATATATATATATACAGGTATATATATATATATATATACAGGATCCATATATATTTCATTAGCCCAATAAAGCACGGCTTGTGGGCCGTGGGTTCGAATCCTGGCGGGTTGAGGTGTTGATTGTATACAGGTATATATATATATATATTTTTTTTTTTTTCTGTATTCTGCACATGGATAGTTTACATAGGTGTGTGTGACTTGCTGTACACTGATGGAAATGTAGAAGTTATAGTTAATAATGTTTCTTGCTCTTCAGGAAGCCAAACAGTGGGAGAAAGACGCTCCGTGAATCGGTTTCTCAAAAAGATTTTCATCTGTGTCAAAAACTGTTAGATGAAGGTGAAAGTGTCACATACAAAGATGAAGATGGGTCATCGCTTCTTCATATTCTAGCTAAGAAGTACTCCAAGAGAGAGACAAGAGCTCAAAATATTCCTTCGCTTTTGCTTCAGTACGGTGCAGAAATAAATGTTAAAGATAAAAATGGAGATGCTCCTCTCCACATTGCAGCAAGAGAAGGTCTCAAAGACCTTTGTATCATCTTGGTGGAACATCAGAAGGTGAATAGTACGAACCCCAAAGTAAACATAAAAAATAAGAAGTCCATGACCCCCTTGCATTATGCTGCTTACCAGGGTGAACTTCAAATAGTGAAGTTACTGATCAAAGAAGGAGCTGATCCTTGTGCTAGAGACCACATGAGGTACCTTCCTCTCCACCATGCTGCTGACAGAGGCCATCATGAGTGTTGTAAGGAACTCGCACCATTTTATGTGGGAGACACAGTCCAAGGTCAGGAAATAAGTCCACCTGTCATGCTTGCTGCAATGAAAGGTCACTATCGATGCTTTAAAGAAATGGTTCATGCTAAAATGAATTTGAATTTCAGAAATGCTGCTGGCAACACACCACTTCATATGGTTGCTAAATCAGGATTTGAAAAATTTGCTGCATTACTCATAGAAACTGGCGCTGCTCTTGATATACAGAACAATGTCGGGAATACACCATTAATGGAAGCTGTCTTGAGAAATAAAATTTCTTGTCTGAGTGTACTGATGGAGAAGGAAGCTAATGTGAATATTAAGAACAATTCCCAGAGTGGTGTACTTCACGTGGCAGCAACTAAAAAGGCTGAGGAGTGTATGGAATACTTACTCAAACATGAAGAAGTGAAAAAAGAATTAAACGAAAAAGATAAGGATGGCTACACGGCTCTCTTCATCGCAGTAAGAAAGCACAGTGAAAAATGTGCAGTTTTACTATTAGCTGCTGGAGCATCAACGTCTATTGTATGTCAACAAAAGCTATCACTTCTCCATCTGGCAGCAGATAATGTAAGACCAACATTATTAGAGAAACTCTTAATGATACGGACATTGGATGTAAACGTGAAAAACATTGACAATGAGACACCACTACATGTGGTGGCCCGTGGAGGTTCCAGGGAGGGGTGTCAGCTACTGTTACGTAAGGGTGCCCATATTGATGCTGCAGACAAGAATGGCAGAACAGCTCTGCAACTGAGTGCTTACCAAGGTCACTCTTCTGTAGTGAGGTTACTGATAAAGTATGGTGCCAATAAACGTGCTAAAGATGACAATAACACCACAGCACTACATGCTGCTGCAGCTAAGGGGAACCTAGAATGTTGTGAAATACTGTCTGATGCTGACAAAGCTCTCTATAAACTACAGGATAGAAAAAAAAGATATGCACTTGATATTGCCTTTCTAAAGGGACATGACAAGGTATTCCAATTTCTACTGAACATCCTGCCATATAAGAATATTAACACAATGCCACAAGATCTACAGGATCATCTCCACAGTTACACCCACAAGGCTCTCAAAGGGAGGAAGAAGTAAGACATGATTTTGCTAATGATTATATAAAATATGTTAATATTAAAAATAATTTTCTTGTGTAGCAAAAAAACAAATATTTCAACAGTGTTTGTTGTACATTGCTTTCTGGTTAAGCCATGCAGTTAACAGAAAATTATATATTCTTGCAGAACAGTTGTAGAGACCATTGTGAGGAGCCAGTGGTGGGAGGCGGGCTTTGGTGTGGTGAAGAAACACGAGGATGTTCCCTGTACCAACTTCAGGGAACTTATCAAATTGTACCCATTTCTTGCTCAGGTGGTGATGGACCACTGCACATCAGTAACTGAGAAATGTACTCTGTATGATTTCAGACTACTTGAGGACAACTATTGCATCAAGGAAGGTAATAGAAATACTGTACATATACAGTACTATTAAACACACTGGTACATAACTCAATATAGCACACACACACACACTCTCAGAAGCATTATGTTTAATATTCCTTTATGCTATTTTGTTGTTTTGTTAATGCATTTATGGACAGTAAAGGTATCCCTGATTTAAACTTTACCTTTATCCTCTTCACCACTCATCGGCTCGTTTGCCACTTGGGTAATCGGTCACGTCTCTGTTACGCACTGTTGGCAAGTACTGGGCATGCACCGGCTCCTGAATGTACAGTACCTGAACCTGCTCCAGTGTTGGTCAAGTCTTGTCTAGAAAGAGCTCACACTCGGTGCCGTCACAACACTTTCTGGTAGATTGTTCCAAGAGTTCACAACTCTCACTCTGAAAAAGTTTGCCCTCACAGTTTTCTGGACTGTTTTTATTGATGTGGTGAATGTTGACTAATTGTGTTTTATGTATATTATTATTGTAGGAATTTTATTTTTGGTGATCCATGTGATATTGGACTGGTTGGGAATGTATCCCATTGAAGCCCATGTTAAAATGATCCTGATTACAATATTTTGACCTGCAATGGGTTTTTCAAAAAAGTAACCCCATCATAAATAGGGGGATACCAGTATACTATCCAGGAATACATATGTATAGAAGAAAGTCATTCACATGTGGTTAGGTGGAAGTATGTCTGAGTAACAAAGTTCAAGGAAAAATCATACTGTAAGTTACTTGGGAACATTACAGCAGAGGTAAGACGAATGTTGTGTTGAGGTATTGCTGCATAGATATTGAAACACGTACTGTATAAAAATATATCTTCCTGTAATTAATCCCAGATTAAGCATAAGAGAAACCTAGAGGTAAGGTTAGAAGATTTCTTTGTGGAAGGTAAGGAAGGTTTGTTAAGTTATCTTCAGCTCACAAGACAGTCAGTCTGTTTTATGTTATGCACTGTTGGCAAGCAATGGGCATGTAAGGGCTCTTGTTAAATATGATATGAATCATGACCCCCAAAACTAGAAAGTTTGCAAAGAGCAGCATCATGTATAGAAAAAAAATGGCATGCTAGATATTGACTGGCTGAAATAGAGTACAGAATTATACAGTAATGCTAATGAGATTTTTTTTTTTTTTTTTTACAGACAAAAACATTTTACGATCCTCTGTAAAAAGCCCATTCAACCAACAGACCTGGGAAGTACTGCCTACTGCCAAAGAACTAACATCTAAGGTGTTGGTATGGAAGAAGGAACATCCAGTGAGCATTATGGCACATCATAGATGTTTAGGCCTCCTTCAACACCCACTAACAGAGGCATGGATCAGTTTTAAGTGGAAGTCATACGCCAGATGGATATTTGCGGGGCTATTGGTACTACGGCTCTTTGCAGTTGGTGTCCTCATTGGCTTTATGGCAACAATTCAGTAAGTTATTTAGGATTATTGTTTGCGCAAGTACACTATATTAGTCACATATTTACCTGATCTAATACGCATATAGTATTATTAGTGATGACGATCCAAAACACAAAGATATGAGACTCTGTTACAGCCAGAACATAGAGGTGATGTGGAGTGCCTATATGACATACTGTACTGTACCTGAGGATGGATATAGTACACTACTTCAAATTGAAAACTGAAACCATAAAATAATGTCAATGTCTTTTTAATTCCACTACCTGTAGCTTTTATTGGGAGATGAGTTTTGTTGTTGAAGATAAATTCAAAAGTATAGTACTGACTGCTGATTGTGACAGGGATAGTAAGGTACTGTACAATTACTATTGAGATATTTCCAGCAAAAACAGCAAGTTTATTTAGGGAGAAACAGTGTGGGTTTAGAAAAGGAAAACAAGAAGTATTTCCTTATGTTCGTTCTGCATGCTAACTTGGTAAACTCGCAGTTATGTCCCCTAGTGTTGGTGGTGCATGTCGTCACAAACAAATGGCCCGGGTTCACTTTTTCCATCCCCTTCAGGATTTTCAATGAGATCTACCCTATTGTGCCTTGTCTGAAGGATTGTTAGTCATATGGCCCTCAGTTTTGGTGGCCTTTTGGAATTTTTAATAATATATGTCAAGTGCATATTTTTTTCTTTTACAGTTCAATGTCATTTGGCACATAATGCCTCCAGGACTTTGCCAAAATATTATTTGACATATTCATAGGCATAATTCTTTATATAAAATGTGATCACTGTATTTGTGTACAGTACTGGTGTCTGCCCTTCACTTATATGCTCAGCCAGTGTTCTGATGAGCATGGATCATCGTGTTAACATAAAATAAAACTTTCTTGACCTATGTACAACTCTAATGAAAACATGTGTGTATTGATAAGGGGAGAATTAAAGTGCATGAATTCATTCTTTTCAGTAATTGGGAGCAAGTCAAAAAGTATTCCAATAAATCAAAAGAAGTATTTTGTGGAGTTCTAGAAACTTCTCATGATATTGTTAATGCAGCAGAAGAAATGATGACGCCCGAGTTCACGGGAAGACTCCAGTGGAACTCAACTGTGTATTATACATGGCACGTCCTCCTGCTTGTTTCACTCATTCTTCAGGTCACACTGGAGGTTATGAGTACAAAGAAGGTAATTTATAATCCAATATATTTATGTACAGTAGACCCTCGCCAACAGCGGATGTCCCATCCATGGATTCTGGGTATCCACGGTTTTTACTCTAACAGTACTGTATACCATTTCACCAAATGCGGCATTGAATTTTAAGTTTCTGCAGATTAGGGTGCTATTTTTATCCTTCTGTGGTCTAATGCATTCCTTCATAAATGTGAGGAATGAATAAAAATAATACTATTACAGTACCTAATTAAAAGAAAAGAAAAAAAATTATTGACATTTGGGAATCATTTTACCAAGGACATGGGAGACAGGAGCGCACCGCCCCTTCCCATAATCCTGGGCTAACTCCCGCGGATGTAAGAAATGTTTACTGTACAGTATTCTCTTTTGGACCTATGATAATTTATTATTTTTTTATTTATTTTTTTGCACATTTTGTATGAACAATTGTTTGCATGTAACAAGAGTAAAATAAATTTAAGAAAATTACGTATATACCCTGTATATACACAAATAGGAGTTGAAATATCACTTCACACACATACATACCTATACTCTTCATTTTCCTTATTTTATAGCAACATGCCATCTCCACAGAGATGTACTGTAAAATTAATATTACTGTACAATTTAATTTACATGTATTTGACTCAGATTTAATTAAATGTACAATACAGGTATTGTTCAGTGAAGGAACAGACAACTTATTTATGGTTTGACGAGCATTATCCACAGCCATCAAACCTAACCCTCTATTTCTCATAAGCCTTTAGTATTTCCCATAAGCCTTTAGTCTTGCCTATCATAGATTTATCAGCCATGGTGTTTTTCAAAAACCTAACCCCAGTGCTTGGTGAGGGACTACTGTATAACTACGTAATGTAGAATTCTGTATGGCTGGTTTGGGATGTAAGTCTTTACTTTATCCCACTGGCCACTTGTCAGCTTCAGATTCTATGATGCAAGAGGATATACCTTGTTATAGTATGGAACAGTATCACATCTTCTTTAAGTGCAGACTTGATCAACACTGAAACATGATCGAATACATTCAAGACCCCATACATGGCCAGTACTTGCCATCAGTGTGTAACAGAGAATAGACCGGCTGCCTGATCATCTAGTGAGCTAGCAAGTAAAGACAAAGATGATAAAGTAAAAGTAAAGAGTGTGTCTGTATTTAATAACTCTGTAATAAAAAGGCATCGGTATTATTAGTACTTAGTAACAGGTGAAGGGATATTAATAAGTAGTGACAGAAGCAGCAGAAAGACAGGTGGCAATGTCTACACAAATGAAATAAACCAATTGAGAGAATGAAAAGTGTAAGGTTAGTGAAGAGTAGGATTAATTTAATATAATGGTTAGTTGGAGAAAAAGGAGGAAGGCCAAGAAAGGATATGGAAGGGTAGATAAAAGGTGGCAGTACATTACAGGGGAATGAACTTGGAGGAAACAGTGGTGTGTGTAGGACAGGTTGTGGGAGATGGACATGTGCTTGGGGGTGTAAGTCTAGGGTGAGACGTGGTGAAGGCATCTTGGGTATACCGAGGGGGGGGGGGGTAGTATAATAATAGTATCAATAAGGTTTTGTATTAATAACTGATTGATTGATTTGGGTAATAACATCCCTGGTGACGCGAGAGCTTAGGTCATATGCCGCCAAATTAGCTTAGAAGGCTAAAAACAAATACAGTAATGTAAGGTAAAAAACAAATACTGTAATATATAGCATAAAACTTTCACAAAACCCATTAAAATGTTAATAGTGTATTAATAATAGTAGTGTACCAATATTTTGACAGCTGCAGTGGGACTATGTTGACAGTACCTTCATCTTCGTGCGGATCCCTTCCTTGGTGTTGACTACTATAGTGTGCATTCCCTCCTGCAAGTGTGGTTTCCAGCTGGGCATCAAAATGGTGAGACAGTTTCCCTTTGCTGTTTTTTCATTCAATGTTCTAGATCAGCAACCTGCATTAAAAGACCATGGGAAGGTTAGCTGCTGCATTCCTCTTTACAAACAACTTTAAAACAAATATGCTTCACATAACACTGGATAGACCAACTGCCCAAATGGCTTGTACTGTGATCTGGTAAGTGGTGAAAATTATTTTTAAAAAATCCACTGTTTTTACTATTTTTTGTGAAGACCTAGAGAAGGATACAGACAAGGCATTGAATGATCGGTGGGGTGAAGATAGCACTACAGGACGGTGCTACTGCTGGTGAGGAGGGTAATTTTGACACATTTAAAGTTAGGTTGCAAGTACAGTCAATCCTCATATTACGCGGTCCCGTATTCCGCGTTTCACCGTTAACGCGGTGCCTTGCCAGAACCTAACATGCTCACATTCCGCGGTCGTGAACCCCATTACGCGGAGAGCGGCTGGCAAGCCGCGCCATTTTTGGATCCAAACCTCCCGCCATCCGCCATGTTGTGCAAGAGGCGCGAAAATGGTGCGCACAAGGTCGCCCAGTCATCAAAACATTACCAGTTCTTCACCCGCCACCCACTACAGCCGGCCCAAGTCAGTGATAGTGATAATTATAGTGAGGATATGGTCTTATATGAAATTTGGGGGGTTTGACAAAGAGGCCCTGCAAGCCTCTGTGGTGGATAGTGATACAATTGATACAAGTGATACAGGTGAGGGCCAATAATCTGCCCTCTGCCTCGGAACCAACCGCCCATCCCCGTGTGTGCATGCCATCATAAAGTTAAGATAATATTTTTACTACAACATAGTTGTGTGTCGTCAAAAAGTGGAGTTTGGGGATCGGCCCGGACTCCATTTCAATTAATCCCATATGTTATGTTATTCACTTTACGCGTTTCTCACTTTCCGCTGTACCCTCCGGGTTACATTAACCGCGTAATATGAGGATTGACTGTACTGTATAATCATTAAAAGATTTTGAGAACTCACAAATTTTATTTGAATAACGGACATGTTTTTATCAATAAGTGACCATTATAAACTTGCAACCTTACCTAACCTGCACAAAAATAACTAAAATATAAATCAGAACTACAGCCTCGGGCTCGTCAGGTTTTGTGCAGTGTGGCAACCCTGTGTTTGTTTACATTCGACAGAAGGAAACTCACAATGGTAAACATATTATGGAATCAAAGGAAATCAATAATAAAACAAATACAGTATCTCAATGTAATGATTTGTGGAATGTTTATATGACGAGCCCCAGTAAATGATTCGTGAAGGGGACTGTGCCTTCACAGAGAATGTGTTGTGTGACTTGTTTATTTGGTATGTCATACTAAAGACTCACAGGTGGTGTGTAGTGCTGGAGATACCCTTGTACAGTATTATGGTGTAACAAGCAACTGGATTCAATTTTATAATACCGACACCGGTAAGACCTGTACTGTATTGTCATGCGTGATCTTTTGATGTTCTTATAAAAGACTACAGCAATGATGAATTTGTGTACAGTATTTATAATGGTAATTCCCATGTTGAACATGGATTTCTCCAAGTCCTACATGCACAACTAGCCTCTAAGATCCAAGCACATAGCACCACAGGCACGACTTTGAAGTGGATTAACAATTGGCTCAAAGGCAAGCAACAGAGTGGTAATAAATGAAGTGGAATACATTCTAAATGTAAAAGGTTTTCAGTGGAATACCATAAGGCTCAATCCTTTGACCCACCCTGTTTGTGATCTACTTTTACTTTTATCCTCTTCACCACTGATCGGCTTGTTAGCCGCTTGGGGCGATCGGTCACGTCTCTGTTACGCACTGTTAGCAAGTACTGGGCATGCACCGGCTCCTGAATGTACCTGAACCCGCTCAGTGTTGGTCAAGTCTTGTCTTGAAAGAGCTCACACTCGGTGCCATCACAACACTTTCTGGTAGATTGTTCCAAGAGTTTACAGCCCTCACTCCGAAAAAGTTTGCCCTCACAGTTTTCTGGACTGAGTAGTGCCCCCTGAGATGTTTATACACCTCAACTAGGTCACCCCTTGCCCATCTGTAGTATAAGCTAGGCAAGTTCAGGCGCTGCAATCTCTCAGGGTAGCTGAGGTGCCGAGGTGCAGGCACCAGTCTGGTGGCCCTCCTTTGAACATTTTCAACCAACTGACAGTCCCTAGCATATCTCGGGGACCAGACTGGGTGACAGTACTCCAGATGGGAAAGCACTTCACTCTTGAAGATCGTTACGAGGGACAGACCGTCTAGATATCTCAACGACCTTCTTATAAGACCCAATAATTAACTTGCCTGATTCACCTTCTTCTCGCAATGGCCCTAGAACTTCAGCTCATTTTCAACATACACACCTAGGTCATTCTCACATTCAGTCTCAACTAGTGCAGTTTCTTCATCCCATTGGGACATATGATAATCCTCTTACACTTCGTGAAATTGAATCTCAGCAGCCATTTCTTTGACCATTCCTGTAGCCCAGAGGTCTTTCTGCAGCTCTTCAAGCCACACTGTCAAGTTGGCGGACGAAACAAAGATATTTGGGAAGGTAGCAAATCAAGACGATGTCAGAAATAATGCAGCAAGACCTCCATGAACTGTTCAAATGGTCAAGACTGGCTAATGCTCTTTAACATAATAAAATGCAAGACCCTACACATAGGATAAAGCTACCCTAATCTCAACTATTCTCTTAATAACACTCTCCTGGATACTGTCAATAAGGAGATAGATCTTAGTGTTTTGATTGATCATTGGCTGAAGGCGGTGCAACAAGTGCGGACAGCAGTGAATAGAGCAAACCGAGATTAGGGAATTATAAAGCGTTCCTTCAAATACAATGACAGGAAAATGCTCCTTCAACAGTACAAATCTCAAGTACATCCCAGTCTGGATTACTGTATACAGGCATGGGACCCCTACCTGCAGAAAGATCTAACTTCCCTAGAAAGGTGCAAAACGAAGCAACTCAGATGATTCTGGAACTATACCATGTCATTTCAATTATCTAAGTAAACTGTGGGCCTTAAGACTAACAACCCTTCAGACAAGGCACAATGGGACAGATCTCATTGAAACTTTCCAAATCCTGAAAGGGATGGAAAACGTGAACCTGAGCCAATTCTTTATGATGCCATGCACCACCAACACAAGGAGACATACCGTAACTACAAGCTTGCCACATTATTCTGCAGAAAGAACATAAAGAAATACAGTACTGCAGACCTGTGGAATGGTCTACCAGCTCCAGCTGTGAAATCAAGAACAGTACAGTACAGTACCGTAGGCTTCATAATAGCATCCTTCCCTCAGCATGGCTACCTCCAGTGGATGGCCAGGAGGTAAATAAGTTAAATATACAGTGGTAATTCCTCTGTATACAGTACAGTATTTAGGGAAATTTGCTCTAACGTCATATGAGAAACACACTTGGTATTTATCCAGGTACACATGATAGGTACTCCGCTCACACACTACTCATGCTAGGTAGATAGATACTTCTCAGGTATCATACCAGGACTATTCCAGCGTCCGGTATCATGGGGTCACTTAAGTGGCGACCGAGAAGCAACTCATATAAGACAATCATTGTCTTCTGTCCTGGATGTTAAGGGATGTTGCAAGGTGGCCAGCAGCGTTCCCCGCAGCAACACGTGGGTGCCTCAAAGTAGGGCAATGATGGCTGGGCCAAGCATTCCTCCGACCTCACTGGGGACTCTACCTACGCTCTCGGCGCACACCTGTTTCACTGAGGGTGCGCCGTTGCGTCTCACACTGAACTAGGCGCCTACAGTTTCCAATTGTTAATTTTCACTTGGACATCATTCCAGTCTCACATATACTCTTTCCTATACAGTATATTGTGACTTTATGCCTTATCATTACATACCTTAATTCTAAATTACATACTAATGTGAGTGCCTCGTTTGCCAGTTCCTGAGGAAATTAATTGGGCTATATCCTTAACTCAAAACTGTAGCCCGGGGCATCTTAGGCGCCAACATAGAACAAAGGCCTAAGCTGGTGTTTTCTTGGCGTGGGTATATCCACTTCACTTCAATCTGTATTTAGGGATCCTCTCATCACACGTTGCAATTGTTGAATACATTCATAAGATTCTCTGATCATTGTACTGTTCATGGTTATTTGTCACATGGGGTAACGATGTGTATTAAGCTCACACCTCGGTATACAAGATATTCTCTTTGAAGTATAGTTTCTGGATCACTTCCCAGACTTCACATAGGTCTGATACATTTATCCTTTTTCCAAATCATTGTTCTCATGTATTTTCATCTGACACCCGAGGTAGCTATGTTTACTAATTGTTCACAGATGTAAATATTATGACCTTCAGACATGGTCTACACACGGTTACACTTATCGCTTATAGTACACGAGCCCGTATCAATTGGACCTTCCAATCATTATATAGACACCTTGAGTTCTCCTTTACACTATCAGTACATACACTTAATATTATATGCCTGTTCATTGGTACAATTGGTATAAAACAACATACAGCAGGTGAGTTATTCCTTACAAAAGTTTCACATTTTCTACTGTTTTCTGACTACAAACGCGGTGGATTTGAATGTTATGCAGCGTAATATGAATTGAAGAGATATTAAGGATGACCATGATGTGTGCAGTATAAGATATACTGTATGAGCTTGATAAAGCTTATTGTACTCCGAGACATGGTTGACTTCTCCATACTGTATATTGAGCATGATTTTCAACATTTAGAAGTGATCAGTGAATGTTAATGGAATGGCAACTATGACACTAATTTGACCAGATGGATAAGTTTGTATCACATGTAAACCAAATATTTTGTTTCTACTCCTTTGTAGTGAAACAGTGGCATATAGGCCATAAGGCTCACCATTCCTGCACTAGTGATAACCACAACTCCACAATGCTGTACAGCTGAAGTACACAGTGTGCATGGCTGCACCACCATGATTCTTCACAATTTTCGTTTCTTTTCTAAATTGTTCACATGCAAACCAACTATAATATTTTCATTTTTTGTATGATAAAGTAAATATTTCACCTGTAAATTTGGCATTACTGTACTCAGGCCAGCATTTGCGAGGAGTGACAATTTATACTTTATATTTATGTACATTACTATTTTATTTAGTTACTTGTATTTATTAATTAATTTACAGGTACCCATATGGCAGTGTGGCATCTTGGCTCTGCTGATGGCATGGGTCCAACTCATCCAGATAATCAATAAGCTGCCCCAGTTGTCCATCTTCACTATCAGCACCTGGGACTTTATCAAATGTTATTTAAAAGGGTTGATGTACATTGGTATGGTAATAATCCTTTTTGCCTTTATCTTCTTTATGCTCCTCCGTGATCAGCTGGCCTTCAAGACGGTGCCACAGTCAATAATTAAGACTGTAGTATGGATGTTGGGCGACTTAAACTACGATGAGACGTTTGTGGGAGAAAACAAACTATCTTATCCAGTTCTTGTGAATGTTCTCTTCCTCATATTTATGTGCACAGTTTGGGTGTTTATCGTTACATTAATCAAAACCCCGTCATCAGATGAGAGAGAAGTTGCATTATACAGGAAGGCAGGGCGAGCAAATCTTATTTTAAATCTTGATGTGTTATTCCCATCTTTAAGAAGAAAATATGCTATAGGCAAGTACAATAACATGTATAAGAGGCCATGGCTAGTAAAAAAAATAACAAATTTCCAGAGACCTTCATCATGGATGTCACGAACTTTGGCACTACCATTTAACATGGTAGCATTAATGGATCTTGATGAACTCAAAAAAGATGATAATAAGGACCAGGTTCTATCAAAGTTTGAGGAATTTTTTCAACTTTTCAAAAAAAAAGTTGATGGAACTGCAAATCTTCCTCTGCCAGACCCACAGCAAGATCATTTAGAGGCACAGACAAGGAAGTTGGACCAGCTGTTGATTCTCTTTAATCAGTTGAATGATAACTACCAAAAGCAAAATGAACAAATGATAGAATTAAAACAGCAATTAGATAATATGAAACAGAAGTCAAGACACAGTGTACACATTCCCTGATCAGAAGGATAAGTACCTTATTCTTAACAATGTTTTGTATGTAGCTCGAGAGATGCTTGGAAATACACCTGTACTATGTACTTTAAAAATTTGGGTCTATGGTTATCTAACCTCTGCCCATATTTATTTTGTGAATTGGTTTAAGTGAGTATACTAAACAGAGGATCAGAATGAAAATCATTTTATTACTGATGGGGTGAAATGATTGACCTTAGGGCAGACCCCACCAGTACTTGAAGGGCAGTAAGATGTGTTGTTCATGCAGAGAATGTTTACATGGTAGCAATAAGAAAGCATTTATCTCACCATATGAATCCAACTTCATATTACAATTTACTTGTGGCATCACAAACTAATGAGGTTCAGAGCAGGAGTCTTAATACATAAATTTAACTAAATAGTAAATCTTGCTCTCAGAATAGAATCACACATCCATGCTGAGGTCAGTTCCTGGCTGTATGGGAACCCTACACATGGGAGGGAGGGAATCAATGTCATTTCTTTGTCCCTTTGGATGTACAGTAAATTGTCACAATTAAGACTTCCTTTTCTGGTCTGCGAGTCCCCATGCGAGACCTAACTTAAGTTTAGGAAGGAGGTCAGTGTCAGCTAAAACTCATGTAAGGCATCATAGATAAGAAACACACTGTACCCTCAGAGTACAGTACCTCGATAACAGAATAGAGCTGACTCAGTACATCCAGCTCATCAAAGACTTTTATGGAGAAGTTAGTATTGAGTTAACGGTAAGTAGGGGTGAATCTGCAGGTTCTCTTACTGCAAGATCCCAAACCACAGCAATAATTTAATTAGAAATGGTGAATTTAAATGGAGGTAAAGTCACATTATATACTATATTAGTATGAAGACATGCCAATAAGTGAATAAACTTATGATACATATGTTTTGTTCCTGCTTATACAGTAATAACATGACAGCAATCAAGTCATAATGGTTAAAAATGTCTTCATGTAACCAGCTTACTGACATATTCTTTACTATTATAAGCACTGTACATAAGATAATAAAGAAATTTTTATAACATACTGTGCTGTTTCCTCATATATTACCTTCTTTTTCTTTTATCCTCTTCACCACTGATCGGCTCATTAGCCGCTTGGGCGATCGGTCACGTCTGTTACGCACTGTTGGCAAGTACTGGGCATGCATCGGCTCCTGAATGTATCTGAACCTGCTCCAGTGTTGGTCAAGTTTTGTCTTGAAAGAGCTCACGCCAGGTGCCGTCACAACACTTTCTGGTAGATTGTTCCAAGAGTTCACAACTCTCACTCCGAAAAAGTTTGCCCTCACAGTTTTCTGGACCTGCGGCTTCTTCAATCTTGAGCTGTGACCCCTTGTGGGGCGAGCGTCCGCCAGCTCATGAGAATCTGGTAAATATATCCACAACCTAATTGAGGTGTATAAGCATCTCAAGAGGCACTATTCAGTCGAGTGTCCTTACCTGGAGCTGGCGGACGCTCTGACCTTCATTTTTGGCGGAAATTGCTAGTTTTTGCCCCCCCCCCCCCCCCCCCCCCACTAAGCCTCCTGAAGAAATAATAGGGAGTAAGTCTGGGAAATCAGGGTTCTTAGGTGGGAAAGAAAACGAAAACGA
This sequence comes from Homarus gammarus, assembly GCA_958450375.1. Lineage (NCBI taxonomy): Eukaryota > Metazoa > Arthropoda > Malacostraca > Decapoda > Nephropidae > Homarus > Homarus gammarus. The sequence continues at coordinate 861,951 of CAUDMG010000540.1, read as the reverse complement.
GTTATCTGACCTAACAAAAAAATAACTTAACTGACCTAACTCCTAGCCAGGGGCACCCCTGGCAGGCCAAACCTGATTTCTAGCCAGGGGCTCTGCCCCCGGACGGCCTAGCTTAAACTAACCAAAATGTTTCAGTAGTTAAAAACTTTGGGGCGCGCCATGTCCGAAAGTACTATACCTTAGAAGTGGAAGGACCAGGGATATACGTAAGAATTGGATAGAATGATCATCTTCCTCATAAAACTTGGCAATGAACTTAAAATAGTCGTAGGAGCAAAAACAACAACCAACCTCCACCACCGCCATTGTGAAACTGGTCAATGAATTTAAAATCGTACCCAGGCTGCTTCCTTCGAAAAAATTAAATGTGATTGGTCGAAAAAAATTCGCGTGATGATATCGATACCTCATTGGTCACGACTGGATGACGTCAGTCAGCATTACGCATGCGTGATGCACCGATAACATCATCTCACAGACGACTGAAAACTACTTAAAATCAATTGTGTCGCTATTATCCATATCTGCCAGGTATACTGTTTATGGGGTTCAAAATGCTCAGAACAGTAGTTTATAACTTTTGGGGACGCTATGTCCGAAAGTTCTATCGATTAGGTGTAGTGAATTTCCGGTTTTTTTTTCCACGGGGATCAACCCACCCAGGCATAGGCAAGGTAGGTAGATAACCGGTAGCCTCACTCCCATAAGATCTACGTAAATAAAAATTTCATTTTTATTTACATATTTTTGAAGGCTTATGATGGTATTAAAAGTTGTGCAATAAATGTATGGAATGGAGATTTTTTGTTTTATTTTAATTGGAGCCACTGATTAAATATATAAAATAAATATAAATATCTTACTTGCGACCGCTGGATTTCATCCAACGTCGCTGTTTAGCTAACGATGACATTACTTATTCAGCTCCGCCCACTTAGTTACCTCAAACGGTAGCAGATAATAACACTGCACCTCAACATTACCAACACGTCAAGTGGCAAAAGGGGCGTGGCTTAGCGATCTCGAGAGCAAAGTTGCCAATTAGTGAATTCCTATGGGCCTGCGTGAGGCTACCTGTTATCTACCTACCTTGGGCACAGGTCACTGGGGGCGAAAATGTAATAATAATAATAATAATAATAATAATAATAATAATAATAATAATAATAATAATAATAATAATAATAATAATAATAATATTAATAATAATAATAATAATAATAATAATAACAATAATAATATTAATAATAATAATAATAATAATAATAATAATAATAATAATAATAATAATAATAAAGAAATACAAAAATGAAAAAAGAAAGATAAAAAGTGAGAAACAATATACAGTATGTATGTTGTGTTGTCAAAGTAAGAGAAACAATTGAGACCCTGCAATTGTGTGTAAATGAGGCAGAATGTCAGATCAGCAGCCTGGGACTTGGTCACAATTTTCGTGATGCCATATGGCAGCAGGGTCTACCATAGACAACACATTATGCTTCCAGTATCTTCACGGTATCTGTTTGGTCGCTGCCTACTACCTACTATACCACCCGAGTCGCCTAAACTGACTCCATATGCTGTACTATGAATTAATAATAGTTTATTATATAAACTCATATCAACATGACAATTAAACCATTAAGTTATCAATGTTTAGTAAATATGTGGGTTGTTTAAGGTTCAGTCTGTTAGTGTTGCGCTACTGTATTCAACACCAGCTTTAGGATTGTTGAACCCTGGCATACTCAATTCTATTTAAGGTATTCCAGGTTCTATTATTCATATTTGAATTTGATGTCCATTCCTTGTGACTTTTCTTTAATCCATGCGTCCATGCGTTTATTTTGGTCACTGGTAAAGGCGTTCTTCCAGTCTCCTGCTACACCCCTGCGGAAATGGCTTCCCGGGCCTTTGTTGGCTTTGGCTAGTTCCAAGTTATTTCTGGCCTTCATATTGTTGAAGCTGGTGCGTTCCATCACCCTGTAACAAAACATGCCCGAGGGTGAGAGGATTCCTAAAATTTCCACCTGTCTCATAGTGTTATGTTACATCAGAGAAGCAGAAGAGTGCCTTGTAGTGAATGAATATTTTAGTAATACAGTACTCACGTCTTCAGCTTCTGCTCGCTAAGGTCCAGCTTGAGGAAGTCATTCAGTTTCCTCAATTGTCCCAGTAAGTCATCCTTCATGTCTTCGTAGAACATAAAGTGGAGGTTGTGATGATCCTTGAGGCGCCACGCCTGTGAAATGTGCTCCCAGTAGCCGCCATCTTCCAGGAGAAATCGTGCGCAGTCTTCCAGATTACCCTCATAGCTCTTCTTGTTGGTAAAGAAGTGGTATATAGAAACACACACGTCTTTTGGGTTGCGGGCCACATATACTACCTGTAAGAAGAGGACTTATGTCACCAAACATGATATGCTACAACTGCTAGAATTGTTATTATTGGACAGTGATTACTTAAGATCATCAAGATCGTCTTAGCGATGTGAAAGTGTAAATCGATGTCGGATTTTTAATGCTAGACGCGATTGTATTTCTTAAAACTCAATCTCCACTGACATGGAGGTACAGCCTACAACCACAAAATCATTGTCATGTGAAAGAGCTTTTATTTTATTTTTTTACGGAGTTGTGGTCACGGCTGTGATAAAGGCCAACCAGGGAGTGTAGTGCTGTGCCTTTAGTTAAATCAGTTCATAGTGTCATCAGTGACCGCGGAAGAGGTTGTAAATAACTTAAAGTGGATACAAAATGACAAGCAAGCTAGTACGGCACCACTGCCAGCAGAGACCAAGTCGTGTTATACGTGCCACTCAGACTTTAAATTTGATTTTGTTTGTGTGCTTTCTCATGGACTGAAACTGTGCCCACAATACACCATTCACGGGGAGATACAGTGTACACAGTGGTAGCGCAAAGAGATATAGTCGTCGATGAGAACGGTAAAAGAAAGTATAAGGAAATAATAGTTAAAATAAAAAATAAACAAGCTTGGCTATCCTAAAGGTCATCCTATTACCGCCCCAAAGAAAGTTTTATTTTATTTTTCTGTGTTTCTAAAGGACTGATTGAGTGTATAAAATCCGTTATTCATAGCAAAATGCAGTGTACATAGAGATAGCACATAAATACTGACAAACGCCGAAGTGAACTGAAAAAAAGAGAAGAAAAACAAAAGACAACTCTAAAGGCAACAGGGGAGGTTAAAACCAGCAGAGGGCAGCTAAGTGCTGTTATTTTTCTTTATTTTTACATAGGTGTAGATTTCTACACAGTCTGTACCCCTTCCCCCCAACAACAATCATGAGTATGATATGTGATTACTGCGGGGGGATGACGGATATGGATGATACAGGCCTGACCCTTGCAACGTTTAGGACGATGCAAGCTGCCGTAAAGCATGAAGGCTGTTGCTGGTATTGCTCTGACTGTGTAGTCAAGGTGAAAGAGGCGATTGCAAGCCATAGGAGAACGAGTTCCCTAGGGACGGAAATAGATGAAGCTGGAACCTTACTGGTTGCCAAACTAGAACAAGTTGGGAAAGAAATCCTTGCTAAGACTGAGGAAGTAGCCGATAGAATGGAGGTGGTTGCTAAGAGCCTTCAGTGAACATTCGCAGACACTAGTTTCAATGTTTTTACACCTTGCACCCCTGCTTGAATGTGATGCAAATAACGCAGTTGATGTTTTAAAGTCATCATTTCAAGGCAGTATCTACCTTCATTCTTTTCCATAACTTGATACCAGAATTACAGTATACCCACGTGTCCTTACCCTCAAGCCAACGCTACCAATGGTCAGAGGTGATGGAATAGCTATATGGAGTAACATAATCATGCTTCAACTAATATCTATACTTAATGAAGAAAAAGAGAGAAGAAACAAGGTTGAAGAGTTTAAAAGTTAACAGCAGGGGGATAAATTAATGAGAAAATACACCAAAGAAATCCCTCCCTAGTAGCAGAACCCCTGTAAATAACAGTGGCAAGATACAATTGTTCAACTTAGTGCATGTGTAAATCACCTCACCATTACCTGTGAACACTAGTTAGGTCAACAAGTGGTGTAAAAGTGAAAGTGGGTCCCATAGGTGTGACTGCCCAGTAGGGAGATTGTTGATACAGCACCCTGTATACTAAGCCTTTGGTACACAAGGGTGCAGCATGATCAGTACTGCTTTCGACAGTATGAACTTCCCCAATTTATAAACTTAGGTACGGAGATCGAACAACCAACCCACGGAACAAGAGGTCAGCGCTATATCCACCCGACCGCTGCTCTCCCTACAGGTGGTAAAACAGCAGAAATTTCGGTAAATTTTCTCAGCCTCAAAGACATACCTTGCATGTGTTGAGAAGATGAGGACCTAAAAGGTCCAGTGCAAGATGCCAACCCAGGATCCTGCGGCCCTTGAAGGCGGCAGCCAACTGAACTTGCACACCATCCTCTACCCGAGCTCCAGGGCACACTTTGTTCAACATCTCCACGTCAGGGTGCCCAGGGTATAAATTCTGCCTCAATTCCTGAAACAACCACTTATACTAAAAAAAAATGTGCTTCCTCAGTGCTACAGTCAACAAATAAAAGTTGGATATTTTAAGGAGGTCCTGTTATTCCTTAGTTAGTGTAAAGTGATTTACCGTTAATGTTTGTTGTGAAAGCTGGGTAAGTTTAGTAGGCTTTTTTTACTTTTATCCTCTTCGCCACTGATCAGCTTGTTAGCCGCTTGGGCCATCAGGTAGGGAGGTAGTATAGTGCTACTGCCATAGTCACAATGTAATGACCACGGTCGTACACGTCAGTTAACGTAAAATCAGACTATTCATATTACGCTCAATAGCCCACAAAACATGTAGCTATGTCTTCTTTATTGAGTCTCCCATCTGAGGCGTCCGTTTTCTCATCGCTCCTAAGCGTGGGCGCCATCCATTTTCTCTGACTTCCTGAAACCAACATCTCTATAAAGTTAATTTGAATATGAGAGAAGACACCATTGTTTTGAGTCAACTTAGAGATGTCTGATTACAGTTAAAGCATACAAGATCCTTTGTGAGTGATGTTGAAAGCTTTAACTGTCTTTATTGTTAGTAACACTTGTTAAGTGAGTGTTGAGTCTGCCAGTACAAATGACATCCCACGATACTGTCCCTGGGGATAGCCATGAATTTCCAATTGATACTGAAGTTAGATTATTTTGATGCTCAAACATTAGAGAATCTGATGTTTGTAGTCTAATTAGTGTCAGTTGTCTATTCAAGAAAGCCATTAATCTCCTGCAAGAACCTGTCAAACTTCTTATTTCCAAGATATACCTATACTTTTTTACTTTCATCCTCTTCGCCACTGATCGGCTCGTTAGCCGCTTGGGCGATCGGTCACGTCTCTGATTACCCATAGAAGGTCCTTGTCTAGAAATTCGCTTATGTTGGGAGAACTAGTGATAACAGCGTGTGTAATTCCACTTTTTCCTGGCAAGCTCAATCTCTGATTAGATTATATAAATAGACTTGAGAAATTCAGCTGACCCATGGCATTGATTTTAATAGTTAAATGTACAGCGACTGAGTTAAATGTAATTTTTGTCATTGCATGATTAGCCTTTCTGTCATGTGTTCTGCACAGGCCTGAGTTGCCAGTTAGGCGTATATAAGCTCGTGCACGGGAGGAGAGTCATATCTCTGACGCTTCTCCATCATTATCTCAGGTATGTGTACGATTCTCCGTCCGCCATATTAAGTCAGTCTAACTCAGTAAATTTTGTGAATATCAGTGTTCATGTTGTACCAGTGAAATTGTCCTTTACCAAGTGAAAGAATTAATGTAGCGTAAATATCGTCTGTCGTTGCTAGACGAAAGATTGTTTATGATTGAGTTGTTATTCACATCTCTGACGCTTCTCCATCATTATCTCAGGCACTGTCTGTGTTGGCACCACTACTGAGGTTCTTGAAGGATGTCTTTAATATGGCGAGATTAGAATCCGAAGATAAGATTACCCAAGGATCGCCGTGCGGAGACAACGTGTTGTGTCCTGTAGAAATCAGGAGACTACCCTCGAGGGCAATCTCAGCCTGGAGGCGAGGGCCATATGTTTTCGTATTGAAACACCTCAGAAGATTGGTCAGCAAATTCGTTGTCAACACTATATCTCTTATCTCACCCCCCCCCTCTCTCTCTCTCTCTCTCTCGCCTAGTTTATCTTATTATGGTTATCTCTCTCTTTCTCTCTCTTCTAGCTTATCTTGCTGTGGCGGTAACAGAGATTTTTAACATGATGGAATATAAATTTGTTTCTCAGAGTTTCTACAAAAGATCTTTAGGGTTATCAATGTAATTTGGTGCACACTTATTACACCAACCACTATATTTGAAGTCACCCATGACAAGCAGGAATGCCAGTGCATTTACTATAACTATTAGAGTATCTCAATTTTCTGTGGTTCAGTAAACTATAATTAATTTGGGGTTTTGTAAAGGCACCCAACAATGACTGTGTGTCTTCCTTTCTGTTAGACTTTACACTATTTCGATTCCACAAAACACTTTTCACTCATAACCTCTTTTCCCAATAACAGGTCGCTTCTCAGTGGTTCGTAAACATGCATTCAACTGGATTAATCCTCTTCCTACACAATAGTTCCCTCACACCTATTACATTATATAAGTTTGATGGATTTTAGGTAAAGTATTAAACTCTACTCTCTTCTTGAGGAATATTTTGCACCATTGTTGTTAATTCCAATTACGTGTTCATAAAAAGCATGTATTTAGCCACCTTATGTAATGGGTCGGCCCTCTCTCTGCTGAGTAAAATCATCTGGCGTTAGCTAACTAATATATTTAAAGTGACGTGCCCGTAGTGAAACGGTCAGAGGAGATATTCTATTAATATACCTTATGAAGCATGAAGCTTCCTCCCCAATTATTAATCTTGGTGGGGTCTGGGGTGTCGTTAGTGTCAATCATGGTTCTCAGAATTTCCCTCGTCCAGACGGTGCCAGACTTCGGAAAGGTCACAAACACTATATCATCACTCCGGTACTCAAAGTTGTAGTATATATCCTTAAGCTGACGGTACCTGATAAAAGAATAGATTACAGAAAGTACCTGGTGTGCTGCGGACATTAGTACTGGCAGGGGCGGATCCAGGAATATCACAAGGGGGGGCGGGGTCCAAGAAGTTGTGGGTGGGGGGAACATGGCGAGCACAGCGAGCCCACTAAGCTGGGGGATTTAGAAAGGGGGGGGGGGTGCTTCCAGCGCCAGGAATTTTTTTTTAATCTGATCATTATCATGGGCATTTTGATGCCATGCGCACTTGATATTAGGAGATATCCTGAAGTCAATAGTAAATACTTTTTACTATTCAAAAATGCCTGAGTACAATACTGCATTAAAGAAAAAGTGTTGGAATTTTCTGGTAAAAAGAGGGGTCCGGACCCCCAGGACTCCCCTGGATCCGCCCTTCACTGGTCTCTTCAAACTCTCAGGATTTTCTATGAGATTACCTGTATTAGTATCCTCTGTATTATATATAACAACTCAAATTATATCTCTCATGGTAGTCACTGGTTTAACACAACAACAGGGGAATACTTACAGTGAGGGCATTAAGTAGTTACCGGGGTTAATGCGGACTACCTTTAAATTATACCTCCGCATGCCTCTTGCCTCCCTCATGGCGGTCTCTTCCTCGCTAATATCCTCCAAGGTTATCGGAGACTCGTTCCCCTTTATCACACCCATCCTAGTAACGTTAAAATCATATCATCAGAGTCATTCTTCAAACTAGATACATTCATCTCGAGTATGTTGGCGGCTCTTAAGAGTACGGATCCGTACAGTATTTTGGCGGCCTCTGGCAGTGGCCGCTTAAACATAATTATCACAGTGGCCACCAAGTGTTAAAGTATATGACAGTGGTCACCAAGTATTAATGTATATGTCAGTGGCCAATAAGTGTTAAAGTATGTGACAGTGGTCACCAACTATTAATGTATGTGACAGTGGCCACCAAGTGTTAAAGTATATGACAGTGGTCACCAAGTGTTAAAGTATATGACAGTGGTCACCAAGTATTGATGTGTATGACAGTGACCACCTAAATACAAAACAGTGGCCATCTAAATATAAGACAGTGGCCACCTCAATAATACTTTATTGACACAACTTAAATTTTCATTGTAAATATCAATTGAAAGATTCATTTAGTTAAAGAAGCCATCGAGAACTCTCACTTACCTGCTGTACTTACTACTGCTGGAGTATCGTCACAGTGACTTTAGCGAGCTCCTTCCTTCAGGGTGTCCGAGATACTGATTGGTAACTATCACTCTATCAGGGCTCACGCCAGTGGGTGGACGAGTTCACCCCACCTGTGGCGCCACCAAGCAGCTGTCAAATAGAAAAACAGTTGCCGACAAACATATATTTATTAAAGGGGGGAAGATGCACAGATCAGTGACTTTATAGTTTTTTTAATTGTCTTGTGCACTTTATTTTACCATCTACAATAGGATATAATTACTGTGCAGCTATTAATGGTTTAACAACACCAGAAGGAACAGAAACCAGTCTTTTTTCAGATTTCCGAAACATCCAGAGAAGTGAGTCGTAGATCTATTTACTGTATGTCAATGTTGACTGTTCATTAGTCGTCTACGGTCAGTCAGAATTAAAAAAAAAATGAGCGTGTTCAATTATTATGCTTTTACGTCTGTCACACCAAGACGATTGACAGAAGTCCGAAAGTTATTGAAAAATAAAAATAATTTATGAAATGATCATGCACCTTCCACTTGCCATCTAGACAGGCTTGTTAGTCAAGACTCAGGGAACTGCAACTTTGCACACCTACATATTGCACAGCGTCTTTGATGGAAGCGTTTATCAAATGACCGACCATCTAAAGCCTTTTAGAGGTGGTCGGGATAGCGGGAAGTTTGAAAGTATTCGACATCTTTACCACAGTTGCTTTTTTAGTTTTAGATTCAGGTTGCACCAGTAAGTTACTGAGGATCAGTATTTGTTATGACGATATAAAAATTATTGCTGGTTTCTTTCTCACCTTAACAGCAAACACAGGTTTTCTACAATGAGAGGTAAGGGAATGTGAAACGGCTGACACTGATATAATCAAGGGTTCCTTATAAATAATCAAGTAATTCAAATAATTTACGAGAATTAGGCACAAAAAACACTGCTAATGATTTGTCTAGTCTTGCACTGCTATTCTTTTTTCAGGCTAAAGAAGTGTGAACAAGATGAATACATTAGCTTCATACAGTAGTCTAGCGGTTAAGCCAAAAAACTTCCTTTTTAAGGATGCATTAAAACTGGTGGGTTTATAGATGTGTGAATGGTGAACCGAATATGATCAGGTCCCCAGCTGTGTCTGGCCTGTGAAAGCGACCATCTTGGATTTAAAAATGAACGCCACCCAAATCTGTTATTACTCAAATTTTAGGCTCAAATAGATACATTTTATTAATTTATGAGTAAATGTATATGTTCATGATAATGATATACTGTACATTGCCCAGTACTTGCCAACAGTGCGTAACAGAGACGTGACCGATCCCCTAAGCGGCGAGCGAGTCGATCATTGGTGAAGAGAATAAAAGTAAAAAGAAACAATTACTAATTAATTATGGTGATGTCAGCCAACTTGAATATCAAAATGGCTGCTACCAATGAATTTTTTACTTGATTTCTGTAGAATCACTAAGGATGCGATAGAGGCTACCAGGTGGTAAGAGCTTCCAAGATAAAAGCGACCTTGAAATTGGTGTGGCGGCATCACGCGTCCTCCTATATATATATATATTTTTTTTTTTTTTTTTTTTAAGAAAGGAGGGTTGAAAGAAGATTAGTGGGGGGGGGAAGGAATTTATAGTTCGGAAATCTAAAAAATTTAGGAGGAGGTAAGAGAGGGCGGGCTGACCGCCTAGCTAAGCTAATAGTGTGTGAGGGTTGTGTCATGGGTTAGTTATTGTCTGTCGGTACAGGCACTAGACATCCTACCCTGTCCCATATATGGGTGTTTTGAGGGCCTTATTTCATATTCCGCCGACCCTACTGGCGGATGCTGGTCTAAGGAGGTTGTCTATTGCCTGGCCGTGTAGATCAGGGGTGGTAATGGACCTTTTGAGATTTGGTAACTTTTTGGGAGCCATGTATGGTTGTTGTTGTTATCTGGTGGGAGTCTTTGAAGGAGTTGTTGCTCTGATCGTTCTATCTTTTGCCAGATCCTCCTACCAGAGATGGCACAACTGGGGGGGGGGGGGGTGAGAGGGTTACCCTCCCAATGATTGGTCTCCAGTTGGTCAAGTTGCCAGAAGTGGGTCACAACAATCTAAAAAGTTCAGGGAGATTGTCAAGAAATTATGGGTACAGGTGCGTTTCTGTGACCTGGTGGAAATCTACCTGCCTGTTGTTTGTCTGTACACTGATACCGATCGTCGGGAAGTTACCGGAGACTGACGGGACAGCTGGTGGTAATTAGACAACACCTGTAAGATATCTACTGCTTCTGTACATACGACCCTGGCCGCTGGTAGCCAGTGGTGGAAGGAGGAGGGACATAACAGTATTATTTTGAAGCCATCGCCGGGTAAACAAGACCCACCAACAGAACTTTACTGTATCGCACAGAGTGTAACTTATACAGCGCACCGACAGGACTTAACCAAACTACGTGCCAGGGGATAATTTTATGGTCGAGCGCTTGGTTGTGTGTGGCGATGAAGGTGATGCTGATGCTTGCTCTGCCAACTACCTGAAACAGGTACATACTGTCCAGGGAGTCTGGTGGCAGTAAAACAGAGCAGCAAATTACCTCGATTAATGTCTTGTTTTTGAGTCTTGAACACACTTAATCTTATTGTCTAGTTCATTTCTCAACCTTGTTCCCTCTACCCGTCTCTTGTTCCCTCTACCCGTCTCTTGTTCCTTCTACCCGTCTCTTGTTCCTTCTACCCGTCTCTTGTGCCTTCTACCCGTCTCTCGTTCCCTCTATCCGCCTCTTGTTCCCTCTACCTGTCTCTCGTTCCCTCTATCCGCCTCTTGTTCCCTCTACCCGTCTCTTGTTCCTTCTACCCGTCTCTTGTGCCTTCTACCCGTCTCTCGTTCCCTCTATCCGCCTCTTGTTCCCTCTACCCGTCTCTTGTTCCCTCTACCCGTCTCTTGTTCCTTCTACCCGTCTCTTGTGCCTTCTACCCGTCTCTCGTTCCCTCTATCCGCCTCTTGTTCCCTCTACCTGTCTCTCGTTCCCTCTATCCGCCTCTTGTTCCCTCTACCCGTCTCTTGTTCTCTCTACCCGTCTCTTGTTCCCTCAACCCGTCTCTTGTTCCCTCTCCCCATCTCTTGTTCCTTCTACCCGTCTCTTGTTCCATCTACCCGTCTCTTGTTCCTTCTACCCGTCTCTCGTTCCCTCTACCCATCTCTTGTTCCTTCTACCCGTCTCTTGTTCCCTCTACCCGTCTCTTGTTCCCTCTACCCATCTCTTGTTCCCTCTACCCGTCTCTTGTTCCCTCTACCCATCTCTTGTTCTCTCTACCCGTCTCTTGTTCTCTCTACCCATCTCTTGTTCCCTCTACCCGTCTCTTGTTCCATCTACCCATCTCTTGTTCCTTCTCCCCGTCTCTTGTTCCCTCTACCCATCTCTTGTTCCCTCTACCCATCTCTTGTTCCCTTTACCCGTCTCTTGTTCCCTCTACCCGTCTCTTATTCCCTCTACCCGTCTCTTGTTCCCTCTACCCGTCTCTTGTTCCCTCTACCCGTCTCTCGTTCCCTCTACCCGTCTCTTGTTCCCTCTACCCGTCTCTTGTTCCCTCTACCCGTCTCTTGTTCCCTCTACCCATCTCTTGTTCCCTCTACTCATCTCTTGTTCCCTCTACCTGCACGGCTAGTATATTCACCTCAACACATACTGTAGTCATATTATGCTCCAACGTCGTTCAGATATCTAGACGGTCCGTCCCTCGTAACGATCTTCAAGAGTGAACTCCTTCCCCGTCTGGAGTACTGTACTGTCACCCCGTCTGGTCCCCGAGATATGATAGGGACTGTCAGTTGGTTGAAAATGTTCAAAGGAGGGCCATCAGACTGGTGCCTGCCCTTCGGCACCTCAACTACCCTGAGAGATTGGAGCGCCTGAACTTGCCTAGCTTATACTACAGACGGGCAAGGGGGGACCTAAAAGGGGTGTATAAGCATCTACAGGGGCACTACTCAGTCGAGTGTCCTTACTTGGAGCTGGCGGACGCTCGCCCCACAAGGGGTCACAGCTCATGATTGAAGAAGCCACAGGTCCAGAAAACTGTGAGGGCAAACTTTTTTCGGAGTGAGAGTTGTGAACTCTTGGAACAATCTACCAGAAAGTGTTGTGACGGCACCGAGTGTGAGCTCTTTCAAGACAAGACTTGACCAACACTGGAGCAGGTTCAGGTACATTCAGGAGCCGATGCATGCCCAGTACTTGCCAACAGTGCGTAACAGAGACGTGACCGATCGCCCAAGCGGCTAACGAGCCGATCAGTGGTGAAGAGGATAAAAGTAAAAATCCACAAAACACGTGTAAAATTAATGAATTGCCCCCAAAGAGACTTGTTTTCTCTAGTGAGAGGTACCATCCATTTCTATACCTCCTGAAGGGCTCTCTCTCTCTAAGGTAGATTTAAATTATGATGCAACCTGTACGAGCAGCCATAAGTCAGCTGCACTTACCGTGAGCTGAAACATTCAAGATGTATTGAGTATATGTTGAATGCTTTAACTAGTTTGTTTGTAGTGTAAATTGTATTAAGACGATGTATTTTGACTGCCGGATCATTGTTGCGTCATTCGTGAAGTTACGAGATAGCAATTCAAAACTGAAGTTGTATTTCCTTGATTTACACATCTCAGAGAATCCGATGAGTGTATTCAAATTATTGCCATTTTTGTATTTAAGAAACTCATTAATTTCGAGAGAAGAAACTGTCAACTGTAGTAAAACTCTGAATTGTAACACTGCAGATATATTTGTGAGTAGGCTGGTTGTTATGGTTGTTGACTCTGCCCACAGTGTGATTACGATCCAATGCACTTGACATCAATTTAATTATTATCAAACACTAATTAGATTTTAAGAGTTAACATTCTTTAATCAATAGAAGCCCACAGCCTAAGTGTACCTTAACAGAGAACAATGTATGGGTGTATAAAAGAGAGCGCAGTTTGGTTAGTTTATTCTGAACGCCCTTTCCTCGTCATCCAGGCACTGTTGCTGGAGCTGCGGCAGATAGGGTGTCTGACGCAGGATGTCTTTTGTACACCGGAATTAAGATCTAGAGTGGATGGGCCCGACGAGAGTTGTAGGTCTACGGGTGCGGCCATGTCCACGAGGCATGGACCGAACTCAGGACGAAGTAAACCTAGCCACAGCATTATGGAGTGTAAACGTACAGTTGTATTCTGAATACAAGTGGTGTAGGCCTATGGTAATACCCTGTATGTATCCGTAATTGTTCCATATCGGGCATCTTATTCCCACCTAGTAAATGGACACCAATGTATCATACGGTGTTAGAGTGTTAACAGGTATAATATTGACAAGAAACGAGAGGCAAGGTTACATCACCACTCATGGAGTCGTGATAACTGTGTGTGCCAGAGTAACCTGTGTCCCCAGTATTGAGAGTAATAATAATTAGATGGACATCCACTAAAAATTATTCGGCACCCGTGTCATATTGTATCACGCCATAAGGGTGCCGAATAATTTTTTAGTGGGTGTACATGAATAACAATCTTGTGACGAGTTGAGAAGTGCTATGAAGTGTTAGTTTAAGTAGTGCTGTAATTGTAGGACTGACGATCAATTCTTGTTGTGTGTCACTATCATAAAATGTTAACCAGTAACCTATAGTAATTTTGACTGAACATGGTCCTGTTAACGTTAAATACTTATTTGGCTGACGTTGAAGTAGGGCCAAATGGTCCCTGTAATGTGTATCAATGTTAACGTAAATTTGGTCAAGTGTTGAGTGAACCTCAAAGAGCGGTTCATGTGTTAAATTCATCAGGTACTCAACTTCATTGTAATAAATCACCTTTGTTGTACGTAAGGGGTATCATTATCCACGTACCCTACACCTTGCCACACTACCGCAGGTTTAAGAGGTTGAAGGTTATATGTATAAGAAGTAAAATAACTAAGAAATAGATAACAGAAGGAATAAATAAAGTAAATAAGAAACTGAAAGAAATAAATACTTTGAGAAGTTGAAAGAAAATATAAAAAGAAGGAATGAAAATACATGAATCCCCCCCCCAACGGTACAGACACTATAATCTACTTTACACCAATAACACCAACATCTACACTACTTCTACTTCTCTACACTACTTTACACCAATAACACCAACATCTACACTACTTCTACTTCTCTACACTACTTTACACCAATAACACCAACATCTACACTACTTCTACTTCTCTACACTACTTTACACCAATAACACCAACACCTACACTACTTCTATTTCTCAACACTACTTTACACCAATAACACCAACATCTACACTACTTCTCTACTCCACTATCGCCATACTCTACACTAACAACCATCTGTACACATCTGGGGTGGGTGTATGCTCTGTCTCTGTCTCTGTCTCGTGCTTGGTGGCCTCGACAACACCACTGAACATAGGGAGAAAAAATACAACTTCTACATACTTCAGTGTACTTCATTATAAGCTTAGTGTACAGTGGTAAGAAGAGCAAGCTTAATGTACATATTTAAGTACAATAAGCTTCGTGTACAGAGGTAATAAAGCTATGTACTACGGCAATCTACTGTACAGGTAAAACAATGGTGTACCTCATCTTCCTCCACCACCACCTCCTCCTCTTCTTCCTCCTCCCCTTAATTAACCCTTGCAGGCCATCACCAAGAATTAGGAGAATCTACGTGGACTCGGGTAATACGTGACCTGATTGGTGTTCGAGCATCATGACGTCACAGTAGGGGAATTTAGGTAAAATTAAGTGACCTTTGGATGAGTTGGGTTAAGTTAAGGCTTAGTTTGGTAAATGTTCTCTTAGGTTAGGTTCGGTAACCGTAGGATGGGTTAAAGTCTTGCCCGAGTACACGTGGATTGTGACACATACTTCGCATTGGTCAGATGTGCCGTGGTAGGGCGAGGAGGGGGGCCAGGGGGAGAATGGAGAAGGAGGAACCTGGGGGAGGGGGCTGTTACTGGGTCCTCTTGGCTAGGGCAGCAGATCGAAGGGCCTTAAGGTCAGGGGCTGGGTTACCTACCAAACCTGAAGGCCCTGGCAGACCCCTCGGACCCTGGAAGCCTACCCCAGGGTTGCCCCTCTTGCCCTGCGTGCCCTTGTTGCCCTTGATGCAGTCGCCTGTATTGCCCTTCGGTCCGCGAACGCCAGAGGGCCCAGGATGTCCAGGAGGCCCTGGGATCCCCTGTCGGGTCCTGATGGTAGTAGGGCCCTCATCGCCATCGTCCCCTGGGAGCCCTGGTGGTCCTTGGGTTCCGGGGATGCCCTCATGCCCCTGAGGACCTCTGATACCTGAAAGGGGGAGAAATAGTCCGTCAGCCTGGATAACCCACACCCTCACCCCACTATTTATTATATTCATAAGCGACATAGATATAGGCATAGACAGCAACATAAGTAAATTTGCTGATGACACTAAAATAGGGCGTGTAATTAAATCTGACGAGGACTCCGCAAAACTATAGAAAGATCTAAACAAATGTTTTGGCATGGTCTAAAAAATAGCAGATGAAATTTAATGTGGACAAATGTAAAGTGCATACTTAATCTAGGAGATGTAAACAGAGAAACCAGATACCGGATGAACAACGTTGTTATAGAGAAATCTGACTGTGAGAAAGATTTTGGAGTAATGATAAGTAGGAATCTTAAACCAAGTCAACAATGTGTATTTGCTAGAAACAAGGCTAAACAAAGTATCTTGGGTTCATACAAAGGAGTGTTAGTTACAAGACTAACGAGGTTATCCTAAAACTATATCTTGCGCTTGTGAGATCACACCTGGATTATGCAGTTCAGTTTTGGTCACCGTACTACAAAATGGATATGCTGTATAGTAGAAACCCTAGAAAAATTTCAGAGGAGAATGACGAGACTAATCCAGGGCATTAGGAACCTTGAGTGCAGGCAGGTTAAGCATCTTAATTTGCACTTCCTCAAAAGACGTATGGTGAGGGGCAATATGATCGAGGTGTATAAATGGAAGTCAGGGCTAAACAAAGGTGATATAGCAAAGGTACTCAAATTATCCAACCGGGAGAGAACTCGTAACAATGGTTTTAAATTAAACAAATTTAGATGTAGGCGCAAAATAGGTAAACATTGGTTTGGAAATAGAGTAGTGGACGACTGGAACAAGTTATCAAACATCACCATTAACTCGAATACGCTGGATAGCTTCAAACATAGGTTGGATGGATATATGAGCGATAGGGGTTGGGTGTAAATGGGACTGCCCAGTATGGGCCAATAGGCCCGCTGCAGTTTCCTCCATTCTTATGTTCTTATAACCCACACCCTCACCCCATAACCCACACCTTCACCCCAAAACCCACACTCACCCTATAACCCACATCCTCACCCCATAACCCACACCCTCACCCCATAACCCACACCCTCACCCCATAACCCACACTCTCACCCTATAACCTAAACCTTCACCCCCTAACAAACACCCTAGCCCCCTAACTCACACCCTCAATCCCCCTAACCCACACCCTCAAGACTGACCTGCGTCGACCCATATGCCGAGTTGCTTGATGGCTGTGGAGATGATAGAAAGTTTGTTTTCCATCTCTCCAATGCTCTTCACCTCCTCCTCGAACAGGGAGATCTGGGCAGCGAGGGCGGCCAAGTCTGAGCACGAGCATCCTGTGTACCCTGCCTGTCGAGAAGGTCGTGGTTTACTGTTGGGTTGGGTTGGGTTGAGTTGGGCTGTATAGTTTATTAAGGGTTGGAGATGCATTGTGTTGACCATTACTGTTTGTCTGTGTGTTCCTTAACGTCAATGAATGCACATTCAGCCACAGTGTCATTGAATCAAATTTACAGACGACAAAAAGATATTTAGGAAGGTACAGAAGCAAGTCAAGACAATGTCACAACTGTACAGAAAGATCTGCATGAGCTGTTCAAATAATTCCCAGGTTGGAAAATGCTTTTGAACATTATAAAATACATGACTTTTGGTTTGTAGGATAAAACCCTCATCAAAATTATTATATTAACTCCTTCCTGGATACTGGTGATAAGGAGAAAGATCTTGGCGTTGTGATAGATCAGTCACTGAAGGCGGGACAACAAGTGGGGACAGTAAACCTAAATTTGGGAATTATATTGTAAAGCTTACCTTGGAAAACAAAGATAGAAATATGCTCCTTCAATTTTTGAGTCATTTATGAGCCTAGATTACTGTATACAGGCATGAAAACCCTGCCTCCAGGAAGATCTAACATCCCTAGAAAAGGCGCAACACAGAGAGACTAAGATGATTCCTGAACTATGTTATTTAGATTAACCAAGTAGACTGTGGGCCTTAAGACTAACAACCCTTCAGACAAGACACAATGGGGCAGATCTCAGCCAATCAAAATCCTGAAAGTGATGGAAAACGTGAACCTGGACCATTTGTTTGTGACCCCACGCACCACCAACACGAGGGGACATAACTACAAGCTCACCAAGTTATCATACAGAACGAACATAAGGAAATACTTCTTTACACAGAGGCTGGTAGACCTATGGAACGGTACAGCATCTCAAGCTGTGGTATAAAGAGGACTGAGCTTCAAAATAGGCCTTGGGAAGATTATCAAGAACAATGGAGGGATCCTACATAGACCACTGGCCTCCTTCCCTGGGCGTGGCCACCTCTAGTGGGCGGCCACTAGGTAAAAGAACCAGAGAGAGAGAGAGAGAGAGAGAGAGAGAGAGAGAGAGAGAGAGAGAGAGAGAGAGAGAGAGAGAGAGAGAGAGAGAGAGAGAGAGAGTCAGGTATGAGAGAAAATTTAATTTTTGAACCTTTGAGAACTGACTTCATCGCCACCACTATCCTCCTCCTCCTCCTCGCTAAACTCACGGAGAAGAGCGTCCTCGGATGCCTGGTGTGCGGGGAGTCGTCCTCGAGGTCGGGGTCGCCCTTGAGAGATAACAGCTGCTCCTTCAAGCTTCTCCAACGAGCCATTCTCTCTTCTCCTCCTCCCTCTTCTTCGCCATCTGTACCTCCTTCTTCTCCCACGACACCGCCATCTAGAAGGGTATTTGAAGAATTGAGTTGACAAGGTTTAATGGCAACACCTGTACTGTAACTCACAACACCTGTACTGTAACTCACAACACCTGTACTGTAACTCACAACACCTGTACTGTAACTCACAACACCTGTACTGTAACTCACAACACCTGTACTGTAACTCACAACACCTGCACTGTAACTCACAACACCTGCACTGTAACTCACAACACCTGTACTGTAACTCACAACACCTGTACTGTAACTCACAACACCTGTACTGTAACTCACAACACCTGTACTGTAACTCACAACACCTGTACTGTAACTCACAACACCTGTACTGTAACTCACAACACCTGTACTGTAACTCACAACACCTGTACTGTAACTCACAACACCTGTACTGTAACTCACAACACTGACTGTAACAAACCTGTACTGTAACTCACAACACCTGTACTGTAACTCACAACACCTGTACTGTAACTCACAACACCTGTACTGTAACTCACAACACCTGTACTGTAACTCACAACACCTGTACTGTAACTCACAACACCTGTACTGTAACTCACAACACCTGTACTGTAACTCACAACACCTGTACTGTAACTCACAACACCTGTACTGTAACTCACAACACCTGTACTGTAACTCACAACACCTGTACTGTAACTCACAACACCTGTACTGTAACTCACAACACCTGCACTGTAACTCACAACACCTGTACTGTAACTCACAACACCTGTACTGTAACTCACAACACCTGTACTGTAACTCACAACACCTGTACTGTAACTCACAACACCTGTACTGTAACTCACAACACCTGTACTGTAACTCACAACACCTGCACTGTAACTCACAACACCTGTACTGTAACTCACAACACCTGTACTGTAACTCACAACACCTGTACTGTAACTCACAACACCTGTACTGTAACTCACAACACCTGTACTGTAACTCACAACACCTGTACTGTAACTCACAACACCTGTACTGTAACTCACAACACCTGTACTGTAACTCACAACACCTGCACTGTAACTCACAACACCTGTACTGTAACTCACAACACCTGTACTGTAACTCACAACACCTGTACTGTAACTCACAACACCTGCACTGTAACTCACAACACCTGTACTGTAACTCACAACACCTGTACTGTAACTCACAACACCTGTACTGTAACTCACAACACCTGTACTGTAACTCACAACACCTGCACTGTAACTCACAACACCTGTACTGTAACTCACAAACACCTGTACTGTAACTCACAACACCTGTACTGTAACTCACAACACCTGTACTGTAACTCACAACACCTGTACTGTAACTCACAACACCTGTACTGTAACTCACAACACCTGTACTGTAACTCACAACACCTGTACTGTAACTCACAACACCTGTACTGTAACTCACAACACCTGTACTGTAACTCACAACACCTGTACTGTAACTCACAACACCTGTACTGTAACTCACAACACCTGTACTGTAACTCACAACACCTGTACTGTAACTCACAACACCTGCACTGTAACTCACAACACCTGTACTGTAACTCACAACACCTGTACTGTAACTCACAACACCTGTACTGTAACTCACAACACCTGTACTGTAACTCACAACACCTGTACTGTAACTCACAACACCTGTACTGTAACTCACAACACCTGTACTGTAACTCACAACACCTGTACTGTAACTCACAACACCTGTACTGTAACTCACAACACCTGTACTGTAACTCACAACACCTGTACTGTAACTCACAACACCTGTACTGTAACTCACAACACCTGTACTGTAACTCACAACACCTGTACTGTAACTCACAACACCTGTACTGTAATTCACAACACCTGTACTGTAACTCACAACACCTGTAATGTAACTCACAACACCTGTACTATAAACTTTGTCCACTTACCAACAATGGGCGTTGTAACATGGGCAAAGGTTACACGCCCACTCACCACCACCAGCAAGAGAGCGCCTATCCACAACACACTCATCATAACTCCTGTCAGAATAACAATAATAACTTATTACAACACATAACAGACTGTCTTTTAGTGACTGTACCTGCATAACTGACTGTAACCACACAATATACTGTAGCTTGCACGTGCATCACTACAACAGTAAGTACAGTATTTATATTTTAAAAGTAACTGTATTTCTACTGTACCTTGGCAAGAGGCTGTAGGCGCCTCCTCCCTGTACGGATGCAAAGACCTGACTGAATAGTGTGTGTGTTGTGTGTGTGTGTGTGTGTGTGTTCTAATTCGCACATGCTTTCACACACACACACACACTAAGTACCGTGTGTAGTTAATGGTAGATTAGGTTAGGTTAGATTAAGTTAAGGTAGGTTAGATTAACTTAGATTAGTCTAGGTTAGGTAAGTATAGATTAAGTATGGTTACATTAGGTTAGGTTAATTACGTAAGAATACAGTACAATGAATATAAATGTTGACAGTGTGTGTGTAATAATAATAATAATAATAATAATAATAATAATGATAATAATAATGATAATAATAATGATAATGATAATGATAATAATAATAATAATAATAATAATAATAATAATAATAATTAACGGTTTATTAAATGAGCATAGCAGTCAGAAGGCTGGAAATATACAGTTACATAATTAGGGAATGGGTTTCTTGATTAACAAATAATGCGTGTTTGTGTGTGTACAATGTTGTCATGTACACTGTGTAGTTATTTGTACACAATGTTGGTGAAGATGGTGGTGTGTTGGTGAAGATGGTGGTGTGTTGGTGAAGATGGTGATGTGTTGGTGAAGGCGGTGGTGTGTTGGTGAAGGCGGTGGTGTGTTGGTGAAGATGGTGGTGTGTTGGTGAAGATGGTGGTGTGTTGGTGAAGATGGTGATGTGTTGGTGAAGATGGTGGTGTGTTGGTGAAGGCGGTGGTGTGTTGGTGAAGATGGTGGTGTGTTGGTGAAGATGGTGGTGTGTTGGTGAAGATGGTGGTGTGTTGGTGAAGGCGGTGGTGTGTTGGTGAAGATGGTGGTGTGTTGGTGAAGATGGTGGTGTGTTGGTGAAGGCGGTGGTGTGTTGGTGAAGGCGGTGGTGTGCTGGTGAAGATGGTGGTGTGTTGGTGAAGATAGTGGTGTGTTGGTGAAGATAGTGGTGTGTTGGTGAAGGCGGTGGTGTGTTGGTGAAGGCGGTGGTGTGTTGGTGAAGATGGTGGTGTGTTGGTGAAGATAGTGGTGTGTTGGTGAAGGCGGTGGTGTGTTGGTGAAGATGGTGGTGTGTTGGTGAAGATGGTGGTGTGTTGGTGAAGGCGGTGGTGTGTTGGTGAAGATGGTGGTGTGTTGGTGAAGGTGGGATCTGTCCTAAAACAAGGGACCCTCTCACATTATTTGCAGCCTCCCTCCCTCTCCCTCGCCAATCCTCCAAACTACACAACACCTCCTTGTTGTCTCAAGGTCGACCTACACTCTGTGGATCTCAGCAAACAAGCATCAACTCCTCATGCTAGCCTGGTGGTTAGGTTAGGTTAAGTCAGTGTGGTCCAAGCTAGGTTAGGTTAGTGTGGTGTAAGTAACTGTTGCTATTTAATACTTCTAGTCATTTCTATTATTTCTCGTTTGTTTAATATTTCTTACGATCTTTTTGCTACTATTTGCATGACTTCCACAATTTTGCTTCATCTCTATTTTCTACAATTTCTTCAATATTTTATACCAGTTCTCAACCATTTCAGAATTTCTGCAATTTGAGTACTTTTTTTTTTGGGGGGGGGGGGGGGGGCGAGGTTAATTTCACCCAAAGCCTGATATATTTCCTGTGCTTGTATCTATACCTGTACTGTACTTCCAACTGTACCTGTACTTGTAGCTGTACCTGTACTGTACTTGTATCTATACCTGTATTAAAACAAAATAAATATATAATTTTTTTTTTTATAATTTGCTCCACTAAAATGGGTACAGAGTGGTAGAGCAAGAAGCATGTTGGGGGGGGGGGGAAGCGGGGGTAAGGGGCAGAGTGGGGGGTAGGAGGGAGGGTGGGGAGGGGGTAGGAGGGAGGGTGGGGAGGGGGGTAAGGGGGGGAGGTAAGAAGGAGGAGAGGGGAAGGCAACACACACACACACCATCACCACGTCCTCCTCCAACAGTGCCCCTTCTCTGCCTGCCACCACTACCATCGGGCCCACTACTATCACCGCTACCACCCCTCATCACATCACTTATACAGGTATGTCACTCATGTTTCACCTGTAATTAGCATGTACAATGTTCTCCTCAATTGTACTAACTATACCTCCAGTGTACAGTTTAGTGCGACCTAAAGACCCTCATTAAAGGTACACCACCATAACCCTGTACAACACCATAACCCTGTACAGCAACACCATAACCCCGTGCAACACCATATAAGTGGCGTAAAAGTTGAGGTAAATGTCCTTCTCAATATGCTGGCTAAGAGCTCAGTCTAAATGTTGTAACTTATGTGATTACTTATCCCAATTACTTGGAAATTTGTGATTAGTTTTACAAAGGTAATTACCAATCATCTGTGACATGTGAATGGCAACTTTTGGCTTGTGGTTACTGTGTATGTTATAACACTGGTGGGAGAGCTGTAACACCACCACCACAGCAACAGTATATTTCACTAGTTATCTCAAGCAAGTTTGGTAATCAACTATACCCCATCCTCCTCCCCAATGTCATTCCCTTTGGACTTTGACGTGACAAGGCTGAGGGCATTGACCACCTTTATTGGCACTATAGTTTGTAATTAGTTACGTGTCAGTATCGTTTGAAGTTTAGGTTAGGTTAGATGTCATCAACAAACCTTCAAACTTAAGAACAATCAGATCAATGAACTGTCATATTATTTCAGGAGGCAGGTAAAAGATGGCCGCAGATCGCTGGGTGGCGGTGACCACCTCTTTGCTGCTGGTTCCCCTCCTGTATCTGCCGCCCTCAGTGTCTGCTGCTCGAAGGAGAGGTCGCCTTCAGTCGGGTTCCCAGTCCCCTACCACCCACCCGGTGCTTCTCAACCCCACTACACTTGGTACGCTCCACTTACTCTGCAACTGCCCACTTCTTCTGGTAAATGTGTAGCAGTTCTACAGGATACTTACGTCTGCCTCCACTAATAATGAGCAGCTTCCAGAGAATATACTGTAGTAGTGCAGTGTGTAGGTGAGGTAGCGATGTAAAAATCCCCCAATTTGTTTTGTAATGATGTTCAAATAATGCATTAGTTCTTCAGAAGCATATTTGAACTTGACCAAAACTCAGAAATAAAAAGTATGGTCAGGTAATGAGGACACAGTGGGAGAATGGAAAAAGAAAGGTGGGTAAAGAGAGACTAGCTGAGAGGTGGATAGTAGGAAGGAGAGGGGGACACCTGTGATGTAGAAGGATGCATTGGATGTCAGGGTGATGGGCAGTAATGTGTGGAGAGCATAACACTGAATGATTTATGGGGACGAACCTATTACCGATGCGCAATATTGGCTTGTGTGAAGTAACGGACAAACCAGATAGTTCACACATTACCAGTGAATGCCACAGTAAATACAAAACTAATGCAACAAAGAATGACTGGAAGGGCACAGTAAAACATAGGCTCTGCCATTTTCATGAAAAATTCTCATCACCATAGAGCCATGGGAGCTATGACCACCTTTTACCATATCTTAGGTTCATATGTGTTGCACCGGCAGGGAGAGTGAATGGCACCAGCGAGAGCCAGCTGAACCAGCTTGACCACCTACTGGCAGAACTCCAACCTATGACTATCAACGAGGCAACCAGGCGCCAACTGCAGCCGAACCTGCAGCCGTACCTGCAGCAGAACCAGCAGCAGTACCTGCAGCCGTACCAGCAGCAGCGGTGTGTCTATGGTGCAGGATCACAATACTGCCCACAGCCTTGTCCAAATATGCCTTGCCCACAACCTCCAGTCACACCTTGCCCACAAAATCCAGTCATACCTTGCCCATCATGTCCAACCACACCTTGCCCACCATGTCCAGTCATACCTAACCAACCATGTCCAGTGACACCTCCCTTACCATGTCCAGACAGTGATCCAACAGTTTGCCCACCTGGCCCGCAAGGTTTTCCAGGCTCTCCTGGACCCCCTTGCACAGGAAACCCCGGCCCCCCGGGACCCCCAGGACGAAGTATCCCTGGGCCCCCAGGATTGACTGGACCCCCTGGTGTATGTACTGATGGTGTTTGTCCAGACCAAGACTGTGACCACACGGACATCATGGAACGCATCATCATCATCATGGCTGGCGGAGGTTGTTGTGACAATCAGTGCTCGGTATGTTGCTAGCTGATCCTGTATGTCGGCACCATGACTACAAACTTCTCTGTCATAAAAATAATATACAATACTGTTCTTGTCAAATGGGATTAGGTAACAAAAATCTCCCAATACAGTACAATACAGTACTGTACTGTATATAAAAAAGTAAAAGTTTCCCTTATCCTTGGAAAATATGACAACCATACAAGAGCTCAGACAACAGGTGATGATAATAGATGAATGAAGTTTGTTATTTGTTTCCCAAGTGTGTAATTTAAGGGAACATGGTAGTGTATGTGTTGATTCATTGGCCAGTTTGGGTTATTTTTGAATTTCTAGTTTATTGAGTTGTCCAGCTGATAATACAACACTTGAAGTTATCTGATGCGCTATATCCCTGTCTTGAGGAAGCACTTACTACCACTGGTTATGAATACATACTACTTCTGGTCACTAACATATACTATTACTGGCCACTAACACATACTACTACTGGCTACTAACACATACTGTACTACTACTGGCCACAGACACATACTACTGCTGGCCACAAACACACATCACTGGTTCATACAATGCTAAATAACTCTTGAAGTAAATTGTCTTATTTTCAACCATTAATTACATTTTTTCTGACTTCCTTTTGACACACAACATTTTCATTCAGTTTGACTTTGCTTTTTATTAATACTTTCAAACTAACATCCAACTATAGTACAGTAGATAATTTATAGATGTCGTTATAGAATCTTGATACAGTGAAATAAGGATGTTTATTTTCATTACCTGTGCTACACTGTTTGTCAATACTGTAGATAAGTTTTAGTAAAATCAGATTTAACTTTAGTTTAAGTTACTGTACAGGTGCTTCTCTACTTAGAACGTTCAACTTACAAACTTTCAGAGATACAAACTTCATCACTGAGGGGGTTACCTGCCAGAACAGGTGTTTAATGTGGATGGGACTGAATTATTTTGAAGAAAATTCCAGATAGAACAAACATTACCTTAGAGGAGAAGAGTAAGCCAGGTTTGAAGGCTGTATTAAAGAGTATAGCTGTACTAAATCTCCATAATCTTCATTTTTTACAATATGTTTGGTATCTACAGGAGTAAAGTTGGACTTACAAACAAGCCCCATGAACGTAACTCATTTATAAGTAGAGGAGCAGCTGTACTTCCTTTTTTTTATCATTATCTTATCATTCTTATTTGTCATTATGATTATCTAGGATGATTTTATAAACCTGAACCTAACCTGACCTGACCTTCTACACAATATCCCATTCTAGTACCATTCTATCATCCTTACTTTTACTATGGTTACCTAGAATGATTTTATAACCTAACCTGGCCTGAGATAACCTAACCCAACCTGACCTGACATAACCTAACCTAACTTATCCTGATGTAACCTAACCCAACCTAACTTGACATGACCCAACCTAACCTAAACCTGACCTAACTCGACCCAAACCAACCTAACCGAACCTGAGCTGACCTGACATTTCTCACGCAGAAAGAGCCAGAGAAGTGCCCGTGGGAAATCTCTCTCCTGGTCTCCAAATACGTCCTGGTGAGGAAGCACGTTGATCTCATCTCTAAACTTGACACCAGGATCGACCTACTGATCGCTGCGATACTCCGCATGAGGGTTGCCATTGACAGAGGTCAGTACAGGTGGTAGTGGAGGTTGATAGGTGAAAAAACAAATATTTCCATACTAAAAGTCATCCATTTACTGTATACATAATTTAGAGTCTTATTAAGGTTTTCAAGTACAGTACAGAACAGTGTATTCAAGCAGTAACTACACATCCCAAACACTTCAGCACTGTCACACAAACAACCCTGAGAATGTTTTAGTACCATCAAACATTTACAGCTTCCATAATTACCCTTAAATATACTGTACTGTATCCTGTGGTTAAGAGGTATTTATCACTCTAAAATATGACAACCATACAAGAGCTCAGGTAACAGGTGATGATAATAGATGAATGAAGTTTGTTGTTTGTTTCCCAAGTGTGTAATTTAAGGGAACATGGCAGTGTATGTGTTGATGCATTGGCCAGTTTGGGTTTTTTTAATCTCTAGGTTATTGAGATATCGAAGTGATAATACAACACTTGAAGTTATCTGATACTCTATCTCCCGGTCTTGAGGAAGGACATACTGTACTACAGCCTTGTGCTATTGGCCACAAACACATTCTACTTATGGCTACAAACACACATCACTGGTTCATACAATGCTAAATAACCCTTGAAGTAAATTGTCTTATTTTCAACCATTAATTACATTTTCTCTGACTACCTTTTGACACACAACACCAACTCTTTTTAGCTAAACTTTCACCCCATGATATATTTGCCAATGGTTAATAGCAAATTCTTTCCTTTTAAATACAATAATATAGAACCAAGATTTACTGAAAAAAAAGGTCTGATTTGTAAATTTAATAGAGGTATCCTAACTGTGGCTTCTACCGTCGAATGATAAGAGTTTGAATCAGATATTGATCACAGGAAGGTGAGGGAGAAAGGGGAGGAAAGGACTTACTGTATGTGAGGAAGACACACCCAGGAGGAAAAAGTGAGAGAGAGATCAGAGCATCAAATGATTTCTGGGGAAGGAAGTGTTGCTGAAGGGTGATGGTGTGTATTTGGGTCTAGTTTTCAGTCAACATTTCATTAAGACTGGAAGGTGAGAAATGCCTCTTGATGCAAATGTCCTCAGTAAGTAGCTACAATATCAATGGCGTACAGTACAGTTACGGACAAAACTTTGCTCCTGCGGTGAAACTGAATCACGGGAATGAGTCTCTGAACTGACTTACCCCGACTGTCACTAGGTGCTGGTGCACTGTTTTATCTCACTTGGGGTCGATGCTGCTTCATTTTGGGAGGGGATGAACTTGTGACCCTGGCCGTACACTTCTGTGTTCCGCATCTTCACCACCACCGTTTAACAGCCATTTCCAAGCCTGTAATAATATTTTTTTCTTTATCTGAAGTTTCATTAAAATATCTAGCATACCGTATATGGTTCATAAGTTATGCACTGTATAAGACTATGAACTTCGATCTTGAGCAGTGACACTGACCTTTGAAATATGGTGTTGTGCCAATTGTCTCGTGCTGATACATACTCAGTGGTCTCATAGACATATTTCTTGACAAAGTTTTGACCTTTGACAGTGACCTCAATTTAATGCTGTACACTTTATCAACAGATGATGCATACTATATATAAATTTCATAAAAATACTGTACACTGTCTCCAAAACTATATACACACTGCCTTACAGATTTTTGTGGCAATCATATGAATGGTTGTGGGTCGAACATCAATATGCGAGGACAAAGTTGCTGTTGTAATTGACACATTCACGACAAAAACTTGTGATGCAGTATGTAAACATGCATATGAGACACCCTGGACCAAGTCTTGATTTTTAACACCAACAGTGACCTTGACCTTTAAAGCTTAATTTAGTACAGTAATCAGAGCTTGTCTATTGGAGACACATCCTTGTAGTGTTTTTAAACTACAGTATAGTCTGCATTTACGCGGTCAATTGAACCCGTGGAGGTCCGCATAAAACGAGAAACGCGTAAACGAAATAACAGAACATATGGGATTAATTGAAATAGAGACTGGGCCGACTCCCAAACTCCACTTTTTCCGACACAATACGTACGTTGTAGTAAAAATAACATCTTAATTTTATGATGGTATGCACACACAGTTAATATTTAAGAGAAATATCAATAATATTAGGTTTTTTAACACTTACGTTAGTAGAAAAGATGGCTGGGCACACGGGGATGGGGGTTGGTTCCGAGGCAGAGGGCAGATTATTGGCCCTCACCTGTATCACTTGTATCAATTACGTATATCACTATCTACCACAGAAGCTTGCAGGGCCTCTTTGTCAAACCCCTCAAAGTCCATATCCTCACCATCACTGACTTGGGCCGGCTGTGGTGGGTGGCGGGTGAAGAACTCGGTAATGTTTTGATGACTGGGCGACCTTGTGCGCACCCTGCCCGAGCCGCTTCCCGCGTAAATGATGAAATTTACCGCGTAATTAAAACATTTCATTCTGGCAAGGCACCGCGTAAATGACCAAACGAGTAAACAAAAAACCGCGTAAATGCGGACTATACTGTATCTACAATACAGTATATCAACACAAGATCTATATCCCCCAAAAAAGTATTGAGCTTGACTTTCAATCAACACCTTGATGTTTTAACCCATAACACACAGACAACACATGCTATCTGTTCATGACAGTTAGACTTTCGTCCACGTTTGAAGTCACTTCATTTGCAACTGTTGGGCTAGACACAGTACATTAATAAATTTGTTTTATAAAAGTTTGTCTTCTCAATTCTTCAAGTATTGATCTGGCCTTACTTTTCACAACAGCTTATGACATGGTGGGTGAGCCAGGGATTCCTGGAGAGGAGGGTGACCGTGGAGACAAAGGACACAAAGGTCCTGCAGGTGAACCCGGCCAGTGCCCCGAGGAGACGTGTTTTGTTGGACCAGCAGGTAGACCAGGTCCTAACGGCGAACCAGGTGAACCGGGACCTAAGGGCGAGTGCTGTTATGGGAAGAGAGGACCTAAGGGACGCAAAGGACCACCTGGGAAGGGCACTCCAGGTCCCCCAGGACCGCCAGGACTCAGAGGTGACAAAGGAGATCCAGGACGAGCCACCTGGAACTTTGATGCGGATATCCATAGTCACCTGAGTATAGAACATATCACTTCCCACAGTGGGTGATCAACTTAAAACTCTTTGTACATCACTGACTGTTGCTGCCACTACTGCAACAGTCTGATGGTTGCTGCCACTACTGCAACAGTCTGATGGTTGCTGCCATTACTGCAACAGTCTGATTGTTGTTGCCACTACTGCAACAGTCTGATTGTTGTTGCCACTGCCTTAGCCCTATGTAAGCCCTACCAGCCCACTCCACACAAAATGTATGTAATAAATTAGGTTATAATAATATATACAAATTTCGATCTTCACTAACTCATCACAAATAATTCACGTCCATAATTAGTGGTAATGTTTAACTACACTAAAAACACTACTGTACTGCCCTTCCAGGTCTCTCAACCCACACCACTCAGATGGCAAGTGCACTCAGGGAAACAATACTGTACTGTAGTAACTTTGCATCAGACTTGCATAAAAATAAATTCATGACAGAGTAAATGCACAAGCAAAATTACTGCTCCAACGAGATTTTATTCGACATCATACACCTTCAGTGGCTTGGGTGTGAAACTTGTAGGACTTTGTTCAACTCTTTGTTTACAACTATTGTTTGACTTCAGTTTGAATTGCATATTACTGCCTTTATAATACTGACACTGCCAGTATTTAAAAAGCAAAAAGTAAAGTTTTTTATATAATTAATAGCTAAAAACTATCAGTACAGAAAACTTTCAGGTTAACTTCTTTGATTCAGAGTTTTTAACGAGTGGTATACCTGCCAGAAAACATCGTAACAGCATCGAGAGTGAACTCCTGTAGGGCCAGACTTTACCAACACTGGCACACGTTCAGGTACAATCAAGAGCCCGTACATGTCCACACTGTCCAGTAATTGCCAACAAAGTGTAACACAGAACTGATGGACTGACCAACTGGCTAGTAAGGGCAATGTAAGTCCATTAATTAAAATACACACTAGATTACAAGGAATTAAAATAATACAAAATTTTTGTAAAATACTGAAATAACTTTTTCACTTTAATTGTTTTTAATCACATCTCATACATTGCGTTGAGATCACTTATGGTAGAGAATAACCACCGTGAAGACCACAAGTGTGGACAGCAAGATACACACACCTGGTGACCCACACAATTAGGACGACACAACTTGTCACATCTACTGGTTCAGCAACAGCGTCTCATCTCCCAAGTTGTGTTAATGATATTCACCTGGTTAACAAATGCCCCTACAAAAAAAAATACTGTACAGTACTTCACCAAAATCAATCTCCTTCACACACTGCACAACACAGCCAACCAAGCTACCTCTTCAATGTGTCATCTTCACACGTTACTGTACAACTAACAATCAAAATCATTTAGAAAAAAATGTATTTGTATCTTACTTCAACTAAAAAAATGAATTATGTACTGTTTTTATACAGACATACATAAATGCAGTATATTATTCACTATCACACTTGTTTCACACACTATTTGTACCTGCAAGGAAAGTTTATAAAAGAAAACTTTCATACATTAGCCAACCCAAACTTCCCATGGACTTATGATAATGTTAAAAATGAAAATAATACAAGAAGACAAAATTAATATGTTTTTCCTACAAGAGTATAAAGTATACAGCATCATGACAATATGGCCGACACTGTACTCTACCACCTTCCCTTCTACAACTACAGTATCCACCGACCACTGTACCTTGTAAATTAACCCCCTACAAACAATTCACCTTAATCCATCTTCAGCCATTCTGTAGTGTAGTCTATCACATCCTCAACCTCAATAAACAGTATACAAGAACATTTATGACGATGGAGAAGCTAAGGTTGTCAGATTAAGTGATGGTGAAGAAGAAAAATTAAATGTACGAGGGGCAGTGCTGGGATTAACCTGACCACTGTTTCATCTAAAAGGTAAAGGCGAAAGTCAATCAAAGAATAGATAAAGAAGTTGTAAGATTTCGTGAGCAAATGAAAGCACAGTAGAGGCAGTGCTCTTTATGGTGAAGCCTCGTCTAACGTAACCTTGCTTAACGGACCTTCCTCATCAACGTATCTTGTCTGTTATGTGAAGTCTGCCCGTATATGTGGTTGAAATATTGAAAGGAATGATTAAGAAAAAATGAGTAAATGTACAATGAATAATGGGGATGAGGAGAGAGAGCAAATGAGGAAGTATGGGACCGGATTATGGATCAAACTTCATAAAACACGGCAAAGACACACGACAACAGGTCATTATAACGCGAGAAGATGACTGGCAGATGAGAGAATGGTTCTACCCGTGAAGGAGGAAACTTATGTAACAACTGCAAATAAGGAAGAGAGGAGAGAGTGAATATTAAGAAAACTGGTGAAAGAATGCAAAATATACTGGCAGATAAAGACAATGGAGAAAGTACTGTACCAAAGATATTAAAAGTAACAAGTTGGTTTCAAATGAGGAACTAATGGTAGAGATGATAAGGAGTGACAGCAAAAAATACAGAGGGTAATGCCTGCTTTGATCAGCTGCCGTGTTTTAGTGATGTAATCTACTTGGGTTACGTGTAAAGTAAAGTAACTACCGTATTGAGAGAACTATAGTGAACACGGTGTGGGTTCCGGAAAGTAAGAGGGTGATTGGTTTAAGTGTTTGTGTTAAAGAGTGTGAGTGATATGTTCCTAGAGAAAGGGAGGAACAACATTATGGGTTTTATGTATCAGTAAAAAGATCATGTTAGTTTGATTGAAGATAATATAGACAGTGAGGTGTCTTAGGTTTGTGAGAGAATTTGTTTCAACGATCAGCGGACGATGAATTAAACCATGGAGTAGCTCAATTGGCGCATGGAGAAATACACGGATAGAGAAATGTGACGAGGGAGCGTGAAAAAAAAAAGGGACTAGAATGCACTGAGGAAAAATTGAGGTCTAAATTCTGAAAAGCTGAGGAATCTTGTTTTAAATAATGGAAATGTTTGAGAGTAATGTGAGGTAAATGGAATACAAAGGGGATGATAGTATCGGAATGACAGCTGACCAGAGAGGATGCACTATGTGAATGGGTTGTGAAAAAGACTTGATAAAATGAAGGTGTGTGGGGATGTATAATTCATAAGTCGAAGAATGGGGGTGAGGGAGGTGCTGGAGGCAAGAAGAAAAAAGACATCTAGGAAATATCACGCTCTTTATACACTTGTAAGAGGGAATGTTTCATGTCTAGTTCACTTATACATGTCACAAATATATTTAAACTAATAAACTGTATCTAAGCTGGAAGAGAGTTGCAAAAACAGTCATAATATAGTGGCCAACCAATAACTTATGTATAAAAAAAGACTACTTATCTGAAACACAACTTACCCAGTACATGTAGATGGGTGTCCAAATGCCTCTTGCTTCAGTACATTTGTCTGTCTCATCGCTGGTCTAGCCTCAACAGTCTTCACCTCACTACTCAACAGCCAGTATACACCCCCACACAAGGTGAATTAACTTTTTTCTGGGACTTTAACATTAAAAGTACTCAGCTGCATTCACATAACAGACCATAACACCACTCCTAGCTCTGCCTGTCCTTCAGGTCTCAAACCATTTAAAACACTCACTTCCTATAATGAAGAAGAACGTGTAAAAATCAGCGTAAAGTTGACATGATAATTTAGAATTTATAATTAACATCAAAAATACACCTGCATCACCAAACATAGGTCACAGCACACCCATTTTCAATTTTCCTATAAATGAAAAATCTACACAAATTAAATATTTTTCTCAGCTTACTGTGACAAACTCTAAAAATCTTCAAGGATTTCATTGTATAACATTTTATGAAGAACCACTTTAAAGGCTATCACAAAGCCTTCACACCATTATGCACTCTATCTAATGCTGCTACATCTTCCACAAATTTGTATGCTTTCTTTCGTAAGGGTATTAATAAGTAGATGTACTGTACACTCGCTCCAAAAAGTAACTTTACAAAGGAGTCCGATGAATTTCAAAATGTACATCACGACTCCTGTTGTCTAGTCAAAATCCTTCATCATTTGTCGTATTGTCTCGCACAAAATCGCAAGGATACTTTTTGGAGTGAGTTTACACCTCCAACAACCACATCCTGCAGTCATGTCATCTATTGATCTTACACAATTCATAATCTCACCCTCTACAGGTTATTACACTCTTACACAAATACCTTTACACTTTAATAACTTATGGTCATCTTCTCTATTTAAATCAGGTAAGTCATACACGTTGGGGGTATAATTCCTCTAAACAACTGAGGCACAGTTAACGCCACCAACCCGGTGAAGCGTGGAATAGGAAACTTAATATCAAAAACCAGACAAAAGTTCTGATAATAATGTAAATACTAAAATACTTGAAAAATCTAAGAAAAGTTGTCATCGGCAAATTTTGTGGAGATGCTCCTCTTTCACAACATTTTCTACAAGTAACTACCTAAATGATGATACTTGATGAGACCGTCTTCTTTACACACTTACATAACCACTCTCTTAGTGATATAAAGTAACCTTGAGGAAAGTTATCAGAGTATTCAAGAACTTTCACAATGATGTTTCCAGGCATGTCGACTTTACATATTCTTTTTGGTCACTTTGGAGGTGATTAAAGAGAACCTAAATAATATAAACCTCAAATAAGAGAAGATTATCCTCCTGTACAGTCAACAACATGGGTCAATGATCCAGGTCTTCTCAGTATATTAAAAACAAAACAATGTCCATTTCAAAAGTTTAGGAACAGTGCAAGTTTTCTAAAACACCAATATTCTCAACCATTGCCCACTGACACATATACACACACACACACACACACAAATAATATTAAATAAAGTAAATTCAAAATAAATATCTGGGCTTGTCCAGTGATTAAAAGGTTCATTAAAAATTTATACAGGTATTTTAAAAAGAAACTAAAACACATCTATTCTTTAACAGCACAGTACAGCACAGAGTAGCACACAGCAGCAGTATTTGGTTGTTTATTTGATACATTTATCATGAAATAAAACTCCATTATGGATGTTACTTCATAAAGAAAAGCCTACACTGATGAAACACTTACAGCTGATAGTTTAAGACATGCTGAAGGAGTAACTGTGTGAGAAGTGTAACAGTACTTGGACTGGTTGATGCTGCATCCCTACATATACCTGGAGGTGGACTTGTAGAGTACTGTAAACACTGGTAGAAATTAACACCAAACTACTCGGCACAAGCAGACACTACTGATCACATCAAGTGGAAACTGGAGATGATTTGAGAGCAGACACAACCATAAAGGCATTACCATAAATGAGTTCATATAGGAATGAATTTTCCCAAAGCAAACTGTTTTTCCTGTAATACAAGTTCACTATCTCAACTAGAATTTATTCCACTTCAGTAAGTTTTGTGTTTAATATTACCGTAACCATCAGGTATAGTTCTCTCCAATTTACAGTGAGACAACACACACATTCTTTAATTCTAAAATATTAATACATAATAAGGCACACAGCAAAGTTTATGATGCTACAGTTAGGTTATCTTCTATATACAGTACAATACAATACAGTACAGTACAGTATATCTAATAAGCTGTCTGCCACTATCCAGCTGAGTAGAAAATACATCTTCTTCTACACTAATATAATTCACCTACCTCACCATATCTGACTTAGTGTACCTGGCATGCTAAAGCTCAGCTGGCCATTAGTATGGCCTTCCAATCCCATGAGACAAGTTAAATCCCCTGACCAGAGTGAGTGAGTTAGGGAACCATTATTCATGTTCACATAGTCAGTCCATGGTATGTTGGAGGAGAAGGTTGTCACCCTAAATACTGTGAGACAGCATTAAGTATGTAAGTCAAGCTAAAATGTTGAAAAACAGATTATGAAATTAAAATCCAGAAGAATAAGTCTTGGAAAATGCTTAAAGTCAAGAGATTTTTAAAGTACTTTTTCAAACTTTTGCCAATGACAAAATCATGGGGTCCCAGGTATTATTAACTATGACATTTCAATCAAACCCATTTAGACACTGTAAGTTTGTGTTACACCCACGTGTGTGAACCCAAGAGTACCCACTGACAGACATGGAGTGTGTTCAGCAGGACAAGTTGGAAAATCGTCCTTAGAAGAGCCCAAAGGTTTGAGAACTCATGCTTGGTAAGATAATTTGCATAGAATAGCCTTGGAGTTTCCTATTCTAGCAGAAGAACTCAGGTTATAAAACAGTTCATTTGATTTTGTTAACTTACTTGCAAGACCCAGAATAATTAATGAAAATGATAAAGAGTATTACAACCTTTAGACCAAACACAAGTAAACTCCAGATAACAATAATAACTGCAGCAACATGGTTCAGTGCACATAAGTACATTGTTGGAAACAGAACATGTTGCTGAAAACAAGAGACATTTTATTAAGTTTCTTAATACTGTACAGTTGGTCCTCCTATTACGCAGTCCCACAATCCGCGTTTCACCGTTAACGCGGTGCCTTGCCAGAACCTAACATTTTCACATTCCGCGGAGAGCGGCTGGCAAGCCGCGCCATTTTTGGATCCAAACCTCCCGCCATCCACCATGTTGTGTAAGAGGCGCGAAAATGGTACGCACAAGGTCGCCCAGTCATCAAAACATTACCGAGTTCTTCACCCGCCACCCACTACAGCCGGCCCAAGTCAGTGATAGTGATAATTATAGTGAGGATATGGACTTATATGAACTTTGGGGGGTTTGACAAAGAGGCCCTGCAAGCCTCTGTGGTGGATAGTGATACAATTGATACAAGTGATACAGGTGAGGGCCAATAATCTGCCCTCTGCCTCGGAACCAACCGCCCATCCCCGTGTGCCCAGCCATCTTTTCTACTAATGTAAGTGTTAAAAAACCTAATATTATTGATATTTCTCTTAATTATTAACTGTGTGTGCATGCCATCATAAAGTTAAGATAATATTTTTACTACAACATAGTTGTGTGTCGTCAAAAAGTGGAGTTTGGGGATCGGCCCGGACTCCATTTCAATTAATTCCATATGTTATGTTATTCACTTTACGCGTTTCTCACTTTCCGCGGTACCCTCCGGGTTACATTAACCGCGTAATACGAGGACCAACTGTATACCGAATATACCTGGTAAAGATAATTTCAACTTAAAACTGTCCCAACAATTTTACAATGGCTTATGTTACATTAGACAAAGACACACATGAAACATTAACAATTGGTAGATATGTTGGATATCTCTTATTTAACTGATGCTCAGTTTATTATGAGGCAGTGAGGCAGTGTACCAGTTAGCCCTGGCCACCCATCAAAGTATTACTGTACTGTGGCAAAAATATCATTACTCCAGTTTCTCCCACTTACAGTCTATGTCTTTGGCCACATTCGAACTGTATCACAACTCCGCGGTCAGTCACAGTTGAACTCTACTGTACACCGGTCTTCATATATTGTTCCTGCTCATTTCTTCACAGTTTGGCCTTTCCTCCTCATTTTCACCTGTCCCATATCACTGATGTTTCACTCACATTATATTGTCGTTTGTATTTTGTGCAGGTATTGTACTGTACTTGCTTCATGCACATGTCATTCTCTTTACACAATGTAGGCAGTCCAATAACAACTCTTTCACTTGTTAGATGCCAAAATACATAAAGAAACTTTAGGTAAAGATTGAAGAAATTATACAGAGTCTCCCACACTGGACAGTGTCAGGTAGATCAGTAACCTGGCCATTGTCACACCTTCTGACGTCAGTGAACAAACACCAACACTTAAAAACACATAAACAATATTTTTCCATATTGATCAAGGTACAAAATGTGTGAAGTAGTCCTCAAGTGTTCCCACTATGACATGTGACCGGTAATAAGTGCAGTAATCCCTACCTGAGGGTTACCCTAGCTTGTACATCCTCACTGGTGAGTGAAGCTGTAGAGGAGGAGGAAAGGCATAAGTTAAGCAAAATACTGAATTACCAAAATATGGAGAATAACATTTGCGAAATAACTAGATTTTTTCACAAATGTCTGAATTTCAAGTATCACAAAAACTAACTCATTACTCTTTTCTCTGCATTTTATTGTCAAACATTCCTTTGTTCATCTCTGTCCATGTAGTCTATCAACAACATAGAAACAGAGAACAAAATGTTTATACAGATGAAGTTGAGGAGGAGAAGGAAAATGATCCAGAGCTGGAACGGACGTGTGACCGCTGACGAGAGAGACGAAAGTGGTCCTCCGGGAGTATGTCGTCGACGGCATTACCCTGGAGAGGACGCAAGGGATTTCTGGCACGGATACCTCTTGTGGTGGGTCTTGAGGTCGGGTCTTTTGACAACATCAGCTTGAGTAATGTACACTAATGAAGCAAAAGAAGAAAGTCACACAATATTTCATCTAAATTTCTATTGTCTAACAGATACTCCCTCATTTAACATCAATAAATAAATAAATCTACTGACAAATTCTTAATCAATCTACCAACATATTCTTAATCAATCTACCGACATATTCTTAATCAATCTACCAACATATTCTTAATCAATCTACCGACATATTCTTAATCAATCTACCAACATATTTTTAATCAATCTACCGACATATTCTTAATCAATCTACCAACATATTCTTAATCAATCTACCGACATATTCTTAATCAATCTACCGACATATTCTTAATCAATCTACCAACATATTCTTAATTTACTAACTTATTCTTACCCAATCTACTGACACATTCTTTATCAATCTACCGAAATATTCTTAACCAATCCATGATAAGTCTCTTACCTCATCTGGGAACTGATAGTCAAAGCCCTTGGGGAAATGTCCATCGCGCAGCCGTGTCATGACAGTCAGGCGCTCCATACCCGTAGAAAATGGCACCAACATCTCAAAGAAGATCAGACCCAAGCTGTAAATGTCCACTTTGTAGTCGTATACCTGACCGTTCACCTGCAAGATAATAATAAAAAAAAAAAGCTTGTTTGTTATACGGAACATAATGTAGATGTGGACTAAAACTCTCTAAGAGAAAATAAGATGGGGAGCTGAGGAACGAGAGAAAGATACTGTATTAAAAATAATGTAATAAAGATAAGACTTATGATGAGCTTCTATAATACTTTCTCTTAAGATAATTATGTAGCAAGATGAGAGACATAGTAAGACATTTATGGATATTATAATGTGTCATCTGGGAAGTTGGTGAAAATTAGAGATAGAGAAAGTACGGTAATATAAAAAAGTGGAGGGAGGGGAAAGGGATGTTAAAGGTACAGAGTAGAACAAGAGAACAGCAGAGAAAAAGACTGGGAATACAACCAGGCACACAAACCAGAACACAGAGGGCCCAGCAGCACATAACTCTGCCACAAGGAAACCCAACATACTATACAGTATAAATTTTCCTTAAACTGACTTGACAGACCAAACCAAGAGACAGGAAATCTTGATTACACTCATCTTATACATAGCAATGAAAGGCTTAAGTGAGTACAATAACTACCTGTTCTGGACTCATGTAGAGCTGGGTCCCAACACGATGTGTGTGGTTGTTGCCAGAAGAAAATAATGCAGGCAGGGAGTCTGATGGAGTTCTGACTTCCTGTTCATCTTCTGTTATTGTTGTCACCAGACCAAAGTCTCCAATCTTCACTTCGCCTTCCAGTGAAAAAAAGATGTTGGAAGGCTGAAAGAATAACAAATATGGAATGGTTAAAACATGTGATAACTGGCACATATTATCTTTCAACTAAAACATAGCTACTGTACTGTGTCAAGATGAGAAAGACATCCAGTGTATTCTATGGCAGTAACCTCCATGTTGTATAAATAAAAATGGTAAACAACAAAATACCCATAAAAAGGGAAATGAACAAAATATCCAGGGAGTGGTTATGTGTCTAAGTAACAAACCATAGGTAAAAATTCACTATTTATGGCACTTTATGAAATTTAATCTAAAATTTTGAGGGGCATTATTTGCTATGACACTTTCATAATATAACAGTTCATATGACTTCCATATTCCCACTATATGGACAGTAAACTGAATAAGCACCATCACATTATATTTACAACGATAAAAAACAAGTAAACACACCTTGAGGTCACGATGCATGAGTTGATTGTCATGTACGTATTCTACGGCACGAATAATGTCGTTAAACATTGTAAATATAGCTTTCTGTCCACGGTTTTGGTTCTGGAACAACCAATCTTTCAAGCTCTCTTTATGACACAGTTCCATCTGAATATACAGGAATGATCTTGGGTACTGAGTCTTCACCTCTTCCTTATTATGAGTCTGAGGGAGGACTTTCTCTGAGCTCGTCCCTAAGCTCAAAGTACGAGGTCTCTCTCCACTAACACTGTGGTTGCTGTGCATTGGTTGACTCTGCACTCGACGCCTGTTCACAACCTTAGGCTGACTTTTACTTTGGCTACTTTTATCTTGACTAGAATTACTTAAAGTATTTTGGGTGCTGGGCACAGATAAATTATTTTTACTTTCACAGCCAGAGTCGTGAAAGACAATAAAGTCACTAACACTACTTTCTACATCCCGCTCTTGAAGCTCACTGACAACATTATCATAGGAGTTACTACTAAAGGTAAATTCATTACTAAGTTTGACTTCTTCCTTGCTCCTGTGTCTTGCTGTCACCTGACTTCTGTCTGACGGTTCAAACACAACATCAAAAGAGTCCTCACTGTGACCATTTACTTTATTTTTGGATGGATTGCAGGAATTTTCAAAAACAACATCAAATGAATCTTCCGGCAACAAAGGTTTAAATGGTTCACTGTCATCACTGGAGTTTTCATCTTCCTTATCACCGCTGTAAGATCCACTTTCACTGTCATCACTGGAGTTTTCATCTTCCTTATCACCGCTGTAAGATCCACTTTCACTGTTTTGGTCTTCAATGTTCCCAGAAAAACTGTCCAACGGAGATCCAATTAGCTTGTCCACAGCCATGGCCAGTGAATTCTCTCTCAACTGCACTGCCTTCATTTCAATTCCAGTTTGTTCCATCATCTTGTTGTGGGTCTCCTCAGTAGCAGGAGTGAGGAGAGATGTGGACATAACATCACTGTTCAGGCAAAACAACAACACTTTATAATATTTACAAAAGTATTTTCTCTATCCATCACTGCTCATTATCAAGGTATGTATGTCCTCTTAACAACATGTAACTTTCAACTAATCTTTCCAGAGTACTAAAATCATTCAACAGATATACAATAGCAATGTGTTAGACCTGTGACACCCTATTTATTCTATTTTTCTGCACTAAGCCCCAAAACTTTGTCTACTAATATCTCTTGTACCAACAATAATACCAACCAAATTAAAATGGTACAAAACAAGTGGATGACATGAATTTGTTTTCTATTCAAGAGAGAAGTTTCATTTGACTCACCCATTTTTCCAGAGTGCATCCACTTCATCTTGCCAGCCTGGAGGGGGTGACTCAAGCCAACTGTTGTAGTAGCGGACAATATTACTGTGGTTCAGCTTAGCCAATGCTCTCACTTCACGCTTTACTCTCTCAGCTGAAGACTTCCTGCACAGTAAACATGTATCTTAATCACATCTTATACACCCCTTGAACTATGGTGCACAGAAGCAACAGTGTACAGTAAACGGATTCTCCCTAACACTCACTTAATGTCATACTCTAACTACTGTAACATTCCTCTAAAGCTCTTGATGCTTTACTGTCCTATACTATCACTGGCCACATCTCTGGACAGTTAACACAAGAGAATGCAGATTATGTCAGGCTCCACTACAAAAAAAGTCCAAGGTCCTAAAACTCTGTGTAATATCAACAAAAGTGGTTTATTTTTTAATTCCCTGGACAGCTTGTGAGTTTTATTTACAAAGCTCAATTAAAATCCATGAAAATTTGTGAGAATTAGATTTACAAAGTCTTCATGAGCTGACATACAAAAGCAGGATGGTGGGAACAATTACAGTATTAAAGTCTAGTAAAATCTTCCAAGCTGTCTTAAGGAACTAGGAAATAAAAAATTAGTTCAAGCTTCCATCAAGTACAAAATAAAATTGTCTACCAATTTAGAATACCACATTAAGATGCTACACTTACTTAGAAGGGAGGATGATTCTCTTAACAGCGTAAACATTCTCGTCGAGTTTGTTCCGCACTTGAAACACGACACCAAAGCCTCCTCGACCAAGACACTGTACCAGTTCAAAGTCCGTCAAATACCTGGATCAAGAGGAAAGGTAATCACAGCTTTTTAAAATTACTGTACCTAAATGATTAAAACACATTAAATATACTGTACTGTACCTTAACCAGCACACACAGACAGTACACTAAGAACAGGTAACTCACAGTACACTAACAAATGCTGTAAATTATCTCACCTTGAGGTATATTCAGGTGATGACTCAGTCTTGTCTTCTGTTGGGAGTTCATTAGTCTTGACTGACAATGGTGAGGCAGCAGCTTCACCTGGTGGTGGTGGTGGTGGTGCAGGCAGGGCAGGCAGTTGGATACCCATCCTCTGTATAAGTGCTAATATCTGTAAATTAAACTGTATTAATTCTTCGAAAAAATATAAATTAAAAAAATTATCATTGTGGCGCCTAATATAAGTTAGCAAAATTTCAAAGTTTTCCTCTTTCTTCTAAAAAAAATTGGTTTTGCACCATTAATAAACTCTACATATCCCCCCCCCCCCCCCTGCGAATAACAGATGAAAGCATTACTAACTTGTGGATTATTCTGTATCACAAGCTGTAACATCTGTGTGACGAGGACTAGAGCCTGGCGGGTCACGTGACGCTTCATGTGCACGAGTATGTACTGCAACAGCAGGTAATGAAGTAATGTATAGCACACAAGACCAAAAGCAATCTTCATCCACATTTCTGGCCTGAAAAAGATTTTAAAGGAAATACTATATCGCCATACAGTACTGAACACAAATGAATTATTATGCACATACAGTGAAACCTAGCTAATCCAGACTAGGTCCTGCTTGGCATCAGTTACTGTTATTTCACAATAGAAGGAGTATCTCACAATACTTTTTGTTCTCTAACTTTAAGTTCCCTTTAAACCATTTAAAATTCTTCCAAATAGAAAAAGCTTGACAATTAAAGTAAACATGAACAGTAGCCATAAATGTTGTAGAAAAGTTCAAAATAACTTGAGTGTGACTCAAGGAATTATTTGGTATAATTAGACAAACAGTTTCCGATATTAAGAAAAACAAAGCCAAATAAACGGTGTCTGATAATAAAGTATCTTTTTAATGTTAATATGCCTCATTTACAAGGCAATGCATTTTTTACTATACATTTTGAATAGTCCAGACCCTCTCCCCCATTTAGTCCTGACTAGCAAGAGTTTTACTGTACAGTATTACAATAAATGATTCCTGTAAATCCTTCTTTATAAGTTATAGACTACAAGTTTTCTTTATTCTCTTCAGCTCCAGTTGTTAGAATGGATGACAGCAACTGCATCACACTGAGCCAAGCAATGAGGGACAACAGTTCCCTCGCCCACCTGCTCCTCCTTACCAATTTTTACATTTCCATCTTCAAAACAGTGGATTTGTCATATTAATCTTTACTTGTCCTTCTCCCAATACTTTTCCTCCCATGATTCACCGTCTCACTCTCATTCCATCCCAGTACCTATAAGAATTCACCTTACCCAAAAACATTAAACTAATTAATAGTTCCTTTGACTTTATGAACCATTCTACCTATTCACAATTCAATGAGCCAGCCATTACTACCAAGCAGGGTGACCCATACCAAGTACCCTGTACCTGTTCCCTCTACACATCCCCATTCTTGAAAAATTCCAAAAATCCATTCAGTTTACTAAGAAAATACAAAGCATATAATCTTACCCGATGTGAAAACAAATGTGAATGATTTGTGATGCAACTTCATCCATTATAGTTTCATCCTTTGGTGCTGATGCAGAGTCAGGTCTCTCCCACGGACGACTAAGATTAACCTGGCCGGTGTTTTCGTCACTGTACAGATAGTAGCCATTATCTGCGGCAGGGAGTTAGTTATATGACCCGCCAAAACTTTACACACATTTGTTTATCTTACTTCACTCTCTTAAACACTAATGTTACATAATACAGTACAAAAGTTGAAAAATAAACCAGTAACTATGGTAAACAGTACACAGGTCTACTTAACTGTCTAAAACTTGACAAAAGGAAAATATCTAATTGGCAAAAAAAAGAGAAAAGATATACTGTTGCTACTGTACCGACACAATCAATTTCCTGGAGCAAATATCCACCAACATCATTATAATCTGATTAAAACTGGTAATAATCTGGTCCCCAAGATATGCTAGAGACTGTCAGTTGGTTGAAAATGTTCAAAGGAGGGCCACCAGACTGGTGCCTTTGGGGCCGCTTATGGTAGAAGCGGTACCGCTCTTGCCTCGCAAGCAAGATGTCACGGGTTCGATTCCCGGGCAAGCGGAAGTTGTTTGGACATCTTCCTAGCCCCCTTGGTCCCTGTTCACCTAGCAGTAAAGTAGGTACCTGTTATAAATCGAAAGGTTGCGAATTCGTATTCTGGGAAAGTTCTTGGAGCTTCTAAACTTGGAACTAACACAGTGGTGACCCGAAGATCACACACCCAACACAGACAAAACCAAATACGTGCGCTATGCGCTAACCAAATAAACGCAGTCGTGTAAAGCCACGGCACTATCTCTTCCACTACAATTCCCTTCCTAACCTCCTGCTCCTTCCTCTGTCATCTTACCTGCTCTACCTTTCGCTACCAACAACTTTTGGAGCTTCTAAACTTGGAAAAAAACTGGTGCCTGCACTTCA
Source organism: Homarus gammarus (assembly GCA_958450375.1). Taxonomy (NCBI): domain Eukaryota; kingdom Metazoa; phylum Arthropoda; class Malacostraca; order Decapoda; family Nephropidae; genus Homarus; species Homarus gammarus. The sequence continues at coordinate 817,685 of CAUDMG010000540.1, read as the reverse complement.
GCACTTCAACTACCCTGAGAGATTGGAGCGCCTGAACTTGCCTAGTTTATACTACAGACAAGCAAGGGGCGACCTAATTGAGGTGCATAAGCATCTCAAGGGGCACTACTCAGTCGAGTGTCCTTACTTGGAGCTGGCGGACGCTCGCCGCACAAGGGGTCACAGCTCAAGATTGAAGAAGTCGCAGGACCAGAAAACTGTGAGGGCAAACTTTTTTGGAGTGAGAGTTGTAAACTCTTGGAACAATCTACCAGAAAGTGTTGTGACGGCACCGAGTGTAAGCTCTTTCAAGACAAGACTTGACCAACACTGGAGCAGGTTCAGGTACATTCAGGAGCTGGTGCATGCCCAGTACTTGCCAACAGTGCGTAACAGAGACGTGACTGATCGCCCAAGCGGCTAACGAGCCGATCAGTGGTGAAGAGGATAAAAGTAAAAAAGTAAGACAGTGCCAGCCACACTGCCTCCCTGTGTACTGAATTCACACTGCAAGGAACTAGTCACTTTGGATTTGGGGCCTAATATCAATGGTTAGATTAAGTTGGGGTTTATTTATTAGGACTTGGGCCCATTTAATCAGTCACCAAAGTGGAGTATCATAACAAAACATTAGTTAACATTAGATTTTATAGCACCAAAAGTTTAAATTTTAAAGGTTTATATTTTGCACATGTTAAAAAAAATTAATAAATAAATAAAAAATAAAATAACTAAAAATAAAATCACTAATCAATACAATATATATATTCTACCAACATATTCATATAAATCACAACCTCAATTTACAGCAAGCTATTTCAACAGCTTAATACCACAGTTCATTTACACATAGCTGTATAACACATTACAAAGTCACTTGCAAAGATATCAACACTAGCTTAAACTGACAAGAAATTAACAAACAACAAATGCCTGGTAATTAATCATATACTGTACAGTCACGGACAAAAGTTGGCTCCCCGCAGTGAAACTGAGTCACGGGAATGAGTCTCCGAACTGACTTACCCTGACTGTTTCATCTCATTTGGGGTCGACGCTGCTTCATTTTCGGAGGGAGCGAACCTTTGATCCCGACTGTACAAAGATTATTTCTGTGTAGTACCGAGTCACATGAACCATGTCCTAGTGTCAGAAGTCACATTACTAATACAGACAAATATTTCCTGAGGCTACACACACCTCATATCCACACCGTCAGTTATAATCCACCTTCATGTAATTGTATGAATGGATATCTGCATCCAGGTGTTAACGTGTAACCAGTCAGGTCTACAGATTAATCTCTTCATCTACTGGTGCCATAATACAACTGCACTGGCAAAGTTTTTACAAGTGGATATGTCCCAACAGTCACATCTGCCAGTGTGTTTAACTCCCAGTGCCTGTACGAGTCATGTCTACGTGAGAATACACATTTATGTACTAATCAAGTCATCTAATGAATTTATCATATTTTTATCCTTTACTCATCGCTACAATGGGTTGTTTACATATCTGTGTGTACAGTAATGAAGTTTACAAGTAGCTCAGTACCCAACTACCTGCACTAACTACAGCTATAAGGAGATGTTTGTCTGTCTACTGAGCTGCCTTACTGAGTACTGCACTGTATCACATCAAGTTTACCTCTGTAGCCTAGTCCCAGTGTGTCATCCAGCAACAAAAATGCCGTGAGCATGCACTGGCTAGCTAAATGGCATGAAAATATCAATTATATTTACATACCTGTATATACAAATGACAGTAAAAAGATACAAAGTATAATGTAAACAATTCAAATGATAATAACAACTAGTAACAAGAAGATTGAAGTAAAAACAATGAGCAAAAAAAATTTCCAAGTGACAAAGACTGATTAAACTACCCGTGAAATTTCTTCATGCACTGTACTGTACAGCCAATTTGTTCACACTGTCCAACTTTACCAGTCCATGAACTTAAATATGATTAAGGTAAAAATTATATATAAAAAAGATATAATATGTAAAACACATCAACAATACAAGATAAAAACAAATCAAAATTGTGATAGCTAAATGAGTCCTCTTCCATCCAGAAACTTATCGTGGTGGCCAGGCAGTTGGTCCACCTCGGCCAATATGGCAACCTGGAAATTTTTCAATCTGGATATCACGATCACCAGACAAAAACCCCCTTCATGAGTTTTTGTATCATATAAAACAAACTATCGTTTTATCACTTGTGGTTCTAAATTTATTAACAATCAAAGCTGTCCAGGTCTTTTGAGCCACCCTGTTCAGGACTCTCATATCAAGGCTTTTCTGTCCCTCTCATATAAATGTGATGATCCTAGCCTGATGCTGTAAGGCCAAAGGCATCAAGACTGACACACACACACACAGCTTAGCAGGCCCATAACACTATATTGTACTATAAGATGAGTGAGTGTGTACCTGCATATTCTTGGTGTTAATATAATTTGAGTGACTTACCAAATGGATAATCAATGCGATGGGCAACAGCTACAGCAGTGGAGGACTCGTCTTTGGCATCGTAGGTGAGAAGCAGAGGATGTGTGCGGCCACTGTGATGGACTATCGGTGTACGGGAAGGAGCAGTGGCCAAGTATGGACGCCACTGAACTCTTGGAAATTTTACCTCGGTGGGGTCTGCACCGAGTGAGAAACATTCATCAATTATAAATGAATCACATCCAAAACCTCAAGTACTGTACCTTAGCTGTCAAAGACACAGTTTGTCAGCAAAGAACATACTGTGCCTGTACCATTATAAAATACAAGTATCTATACAGGCATACGTCTGATTTATGATTTTTTAAGGGATATTTTCTAGACTGATCAGTTACCCAAGGTTTTTGTAATGTTAAACTCAGATGGGATATTCTACAGTACTACTTTAACAATACAAATAACATGTAAGCAAACATAGACACACATACTAAATGAAATCTAAGTAAAAATATTCTTGACTAAAGATGGTTACATAGCATTTCTACTTGAGAGGTTAGTGAACACCACACACCCTGGGTGGACGAGTCAGCCGTGAATATCCTTGCTGCAGAGTTAACCTTATGACGCATCCCTCCACTCTGCTGGATGTACAGTTGCTTCTGATGCACACCTACGTACAGTGCTGGCTGCAGCTGCTGGTCCTCCTCATCGCTCTGATACAAATGAAACACACACCACTAAAAATGAGGAAGTGTTTCTAATATCCCAGGCCATGACCAAGTCTGGATCAACCAACTCATTCATTACCAACAAATATACAAGCTGAAAACCTTAGACCATGACCTTGGTGAAAAAATAAAAAGCATAATTATTAGTTCAAATCTTTTGTGTATTAGAGGCAATAGCTGTCACTGAGAGGTGAAGTGTCTTGTCATCACAGTAGCCCGGCACTCCATCGCCCCTATCTGATCAATTCCTTAGGTTCAACCCACAAGAGAAGGAAGTTGGATATCCCAGGCTTGGTTACAGGATGTCAGGATCAATGCCACTCTATAACTTAACACCTGGTTCAGTTAACTCAAATGTTCTATAAACCATAAGTGGATTAAATAAATAAAACAACATTTAACAGCAATGAATGAGCCTCTCCCACTCACCCATGCCACACAGAGCAATACAACCAACTAACTCATGATGAAGTAGCAGGACAGACTGCCAGGACTTGCCTCTAAAAGAAGGCCAATGAAGATACAATGATCCAGAGGACAACCATCAAGGGAAAATAATCCAGGAGACATTAGAGATGACCAACTGCACTGTACAGGTAGGTGAGACTGGAAAATTGACCCAGTGAAGACTTATGACCAACCCAAATGAGCGTCACAAGGAACACACCTAATGTACTGCACTGGGAAGACTCTTTAATGACAGCTGTTGTCTATAATTCCCCACTTATAAGGAATAAGACAGCCTTGGGAAGGAATTAAGTTAAGTTTCCCACTGATTACAACTACCAATATCATGGGAACTGGAATTTCAACCTATAGACTTTGGTTGGTAATGAACGAGTCATCCACGTCTGGTGTTAAGATATAAATACACACTGAGACAAATAAGCACATTACAAAGCCACATAATCTCTCAACTTTTACAGCACAAATTTCTTAATATTTTAGTTTATTCTACTGGACATAAAAGTACAACAGGAATTACTGTGTTAATCAATATGTTAAAGACTTACCTCGCGCTGTGTGTCAGGGAGGCCAGTGTCTGGGTTCAGGGCCGGCACACTGCTAGTGCTGAACAAATCAACTTGTTCTAATTCTCCTTCCAGTACTCGCCAAGCGTTTACAACTGGTGACGTCAACTGTACACAATGAAAATAATGTACTGTACAATAAAATCGAAATATTGTACTCTCCCAAAAATATATTTTACCTGTGTGTATATCTATTAATAAAAAGCATCAGAGGACTTCAAGTCATTTCCTTAATTAAAACTGACTCATTAGCAATTGTCGTCTTTAAATTATAGAGGATTGTATTTCCTGGATTAGATGTACTGCACAGTAATGGTAAATAAGAATCTATATGAAAATTAGAATGAAATGCAGTTGTTGCTTTATGTGGACAGCAGAAGGAAGACTAGTTGGTCACTTTCTTATGGTTATCCTTTACCTTCCAACATTTTTTTTTATCATTCCTAATATTCTTTGGTGAAACTAATCTGATAGTCACCATTATTTAACCTATGAATGCTGGTGATCGTGACTAACTGATGAGTGCCTTTTGTCCCACAACAACGGTGAACATCAATATAATAAGGATCTTTACGTGCCATAATTTTTAAGATCGGTACCTCATTTCTGCTCGAGTGAATTACTGTAATGATATTTGTGGCAACTTTTCCATCTCCACATTGGTCCCTCTCTCCACAAGTAGCATTCTTTGTAGTCATGGAAGAAGTATCTAGCATTTCCAGTGACACATTGTACGGAAAGATCCACACACAGAAGCTTCCTACCATTGTTTGTGTCACTCGTTAGGTGTACAGGAAATATGATTACAGAAATGTATTCGGTGAGCAAATTTTGTCCATTTAATAGATAATTTTATAGTTTTACCCATTCCTTTTAGAACTCCTCATGTATTCCTGTCAGTCAGAGCAAATAATCCTTACATAGCTCATCATCACTTGAACCTTACGTGCTCATCCGAAACAATGTCCCAAGATTACTGTTTGTTTTACCCGTCACTCCATACTGGCTGCCACTCATGTTCAAGGCTGTTTGGCTCTAAGGCCCTGTACTGTATTTGTTTAAGGTGTAAAATCTGTCACCAAGAACAACAGCAACACCTTATTGAGCTGTAAGATGTTGTGTGAAGGAATAATCCAAGAAGACTGCAGTGTTGAGTGTATCTCACCTTTTGTTGCCATATTAATCCACCGTCAGCATCCATGCCCATGATGATCCCGTCCGGCACAATAAAGTGAAGTGTGGGTAAGAGGGAATGACTCGTGTCCTTGGTGCCCATAGACTCGCATCCACCTCCGGCAAGGTTCACTTCGTGCTGCCCCACACTGAAGTTCCATCTGCAGGTTTAATAAAAACAATTATTACATAGCAATAAAGAAACTTCTATACACCTGCTGTCTCGTGAGAGGCTAGAAAATATTTATGAATTTTACCAAATTACAAATATTTTTTCTGATAACTGCAGTGTCCAAAATTAGGCCAAAATCCCAAACCCTGAAGCTCCAATGTGTAATTGTACAGTACACAGTATATACAGGCAGTCCCTGATTTATGAAAGGGTTCCATTTCTGATAAACCTTTTGTAAGTTATTTTCTTGTAAATTGGATCACATTCTCCAAAGACTCCCAATATAAAAGCCGAGATACAATCCTACAAAACAAAACATTACCAAACTGTCTTAAAATACACAATAAATATTTTTTAATTCAAATTTTTGGTGTTCAGTATATATAGGTTGAAGATGGGCTCTGTGTAGCCTGAAGCATTAGAGTAATTAAGAAAATCAACTAACCCCGTGTTTCCCTCCCGTCCATCAAATCCACTTGTCGTCATGAATCGATCACATTACTGTCAAGTGGTTATCTATGAAGGAAGTGCTGAGGACTGACAAGAACCTCCCTGTTGATCCAACCGAAGGATATTGTTAACGGGACAAAAGGAAACACGTACCTCTCATCCCCCGTCGTGGGATCCACTGCACGTACTGTCTGAGTGACACGTCGTATGACCAGCACGTGTGCGGGCTTTGACGCAGTTCTCTGACGTTTGCATCCTAAGGAGTTGCACACGTAAATAAGCCTCCCTGTGTCCACTGACATACCCCAAACTTCTGTTGCTTTTCCTCCTGAAAGTCAGTTCAATATCATTAATTATAAAAATTATAAGTATATTCAGTCTTAATAACAAAAACAGTAGATCAACTCATCAATACAATGACAATATTACTGAAGAGAGAGAGAGTGAGAGAGCCTGTTAAAATTTTTAAGAACAGACAACACTACAGTATCTAGACACCTATTACAGTACCCAGGAAAAGTCCCATTCAGGAGAGCACACCTACAGTACTTTACTGTACTTCCCAAATGTGGAAGTTTGTAAGTCATCCACCATTTGGTGTCTCTGCTTGTTTTTTAATTTATCTTCTGCTACAGACTGTTGTAAGGTCATGAGTGAGCATAAAAGCCTTTGTAAGTCCAAACTTGAAAATTCCTATAATGTATAAACACCTAAAGAGGCACTGCTGCATCTTTTAGTAAAATTTTGGTAATTAATTTGTATTTCTGTGTACAGCAGTACTGTGCCTGGGGCCATTGTCTTATTAGGACATCTCCTGATCCTGAGGTGTTCAGACACTATGATGCTGACTATCAACATTCACTCATGTACCACAAGATGAACGGATATTTCTACATAATGCACAGTGTAAGTCATCTCTTTAAGTTACTTTCAAAATGTATCCTCAACTTCATCTCCCTACCCCTACACTGGAGCTCGTGCTGCTGCCGCTTTCATTTTATACCCCCCCCCCCCCTTAAATTTTACAAGTGTCATCCCAGAATCCAATAATCTCTACATACCAACGTTCTCACATATCTTTATCATCATCATCATCGTTTACAGCCATTTTCTATACTTGTGTGGGTTTGCCGTGATTACTTGATGGCAGTTCCCCATGCTGCATGGTCTCTTGTAGCATCCCGTTAGGCTCCTAACTCTAATGTCATTTCTTACAGCCTCTCCCCATGTCATATTTTACCTATCCCTGGGTCTCCTCCCCTTCACATATAATCTTTAATTTTTACATGTGCACAATTTCAGTTTTCACTCAACAGTTTGCATGTTCACACACAATACATTTATACAGTAAACTATAAGACAAAACATGCCACACAATACAGTACACTCTGAGTGTTGTATTCCATACCTGTGAAAATAGTGTCTGTATTGAACTTGAAAGATGAGTGAAGTAAAGTGTCAGCAGTCACAGGGAGAGCCTCCACACCCTCACCATCAAACCTGAATATTCCACCATCCAGAGAGGGAATCAGACGTACCCATTCACCGCGGGATGTTACTTCCAACTGTAAAATTTCAACCAATTGGCTATATTAGTCCTTGTGAAAAAAAATCAAATCCTACTAACTGGTTGCCTGTACAGTACAGTACTTGCTGATGCAAAAAGTATCACTAAGTACCATAACCCTCATGAAAGCAGGGCTACCAGCGTGAGGCAGGACCAATGGGCATACCATAATATACATCATCAGTGGTGTCATACTGTTTCATACACAGTGTGGATGTATGAAATTCAAGAAAACAGAATAAATGTCTTTTATCTAACCTTTTCAACTGCAAATTTTCATCAATCAAATCCTTGTAAATCAGTGCCTGTCTGTACTGTACAACACGGTAATTCACAAAAAAAAAACATTAATTTCCCTATAAGCCATCCTGTACATAACAAGTTTACTCAACAGCTGTTATGACGTTTTACCTTTGACATAGATGAAGACAACATGGGTTTATTTATGCCGCCAGTCTGGTGGGACCACAACACAGCTCCGGTAGCCAGGTCCATGCTGGTCACTCTTCCATCTAACGTACTCACCACCACAGCCGGTCTGCACAAGAGGTACAGAATGAGATGATGTATTTGTAAGTCAGAGGCATAGTGACACGTTTGTCATGGGGAGGGGGGAGGGTTACTTCAGTCTTATGAGGGCAGAAGCAAAAATTTTAAATAAATACACTATAGTGGCACCCAAAATTGCATGATATAAATTATTGCTTTAGGGATTTCATATGCAAATTTATATTAGATATCGTTCCTGGGTACCAAGGTTTGGTCTGGTTAGGTTACAATAGGTTAGGTTAGGTTAAGTGTGTTAAATTAGGTAGGTTAGGTTGGTTAGGTTAGGTTAGATGATCGAAACTAAAATTTTACCATTGTTTCTGCTTTTATGCACAAAAAAACACCTTACAGTACAGTACTTTATTTAGCAAGTGGCATAAGAAAAAGTGATTCTACTTATGTATTTTCTTGTTTTTGTCAGTAATTATCTTAGTTTTCAGTGATAAGGTAACAAGGGAGGACTGGATATGTCTAGATAAAATTTTTGTGCATAAAATCCTATAAAAATTGTATTTAGTGAACTTAAATCAGTGAATATTGTTGTATCATAGTCAAATGAAGATCACGTCCACCAAATGTTAAAGTGATTCGTTACGTATAAAACTATGTTAATTAATTCAGTTTTTAAGTGTCCATTACATAAATACAGTAAGATTCGGGTTAAAATCTGTAATGTTATAGGTTCAATACGTTAGGTAAAGTTCTAGAAGGTTTGTTTGGTGTTTCTCTTAGTTTTTTAACCCTTCAGTTTCCCTCGTCTACAAAGCCGTGGCTACTTTTAGAAGTTTCATTTCATTGCTAGTGTTAAAAGAGAAACATTTCCATAGATACACTTTTCCCACATTCCGGTCATCCACCTATTTGGAAGTATATGACACAATCGTTCAAAACACATCAGAAAAACCTAACCTAATCTAACCTAACTTAAACCTCTCTCGGACGGTGGTAGCTCAATATCCTAAAATTTACTGGATGACCGAAATGACAATAATACCTTAATTTATAACACGATAAATAACATAAGAAAAACCTACATTAATAATAAATTTCTCGCAATAACATAAAATGAATCCTCACTGCACCGTCGACAAAACGGTGTCATCCCATTGTACGATCATCTGATATATGTAATTTTTTTAATCTTAGTTCAATGATAAGGTCAGGTTACGTTACATTACATTAAATTGAATAAAACAGTCGATCGTCTAAGTGAGACGTATTCAACACAACATAAACCGTACCGTAGAACCCCATCATCACTGGATTCCTGCGGACAGTGAGGCAGCTCATCAAACTCAGGTCTGCTATACACCTCCTCGTACTCATGGGGGCCAGAGTACATAGTCTCCAACTCCAGGTCATCATCATCCTCCACATCCACCACTATCATGTCCCCGTCATCCTCAGGGTAATCCTCGACCCACCTGCTGTAGCCTGACCTAGACACCCCATCAAATATCTCCTTGGATACATCATCACTCACAAATGGATGTAACACTTCACCATCCACCTCATCTCCAGTACCAAGGAGGAGGCCAGAGTCATCCCTCTCAGCGTCCACATAAGTCAATAACAACACAAACAAGAGTAACAAGATGGCCAGTAAGAGTCGTATTATACCACGACGCCAATGATTCATCTTGCATCACGTGAATCATTCCATACAAAGAGTTTAAGTTGAATTTATCTTAAGTATTGCACCAGTAACAAACACACGACCTTGCGTCACTACTCTCACCACCTGCCACACTGTTACGATGACTGTGATTGGTCGACGATGAGATATGACGTCATGGTGTGGAATAGTTCAAAGCCTCCTATTGGTCAGCAGGTTGAGACTTGTTTACAGCTGACGTGTATCTTAATTCTTTCTTTTTTTTTTTATAATCTTAACCCTACAAATTTATATGATTAAAAAAAATATATATAATCAACAAGGTTTATGCCATTTTCACTTTTAGAAAATGTTGAAAAAAGTTAATAAAGAACACTCCTTGAAATAATCATCTTGGTCAAGTTGCCTTAATTTTTACCATTTTCTTTTACCTACACTATCTCTGTACACTGTCAAGATACCTCCACTATTTATGTACATGTTTTATATCGCCAAAGTGTACATTGTATATCAACACCACAACTGTATACTGGTTATATAACTACACTATCTATATACTACATTGTACCCATATACTGTACATCATATACCTGTACAGTATTGTCTATTACACGGTTATTCAGTGTAAACTTGTCTTTGGGGATGTACTAACAAGATATACAAGTCTGCCCTTCAAATGCTCATTCTCTGATAATTATAAAAAATGGTTCTTCCAGTGAGCCTTTCATGGGATAACACGACTAATTCTCTCAACTTTAATTTTGTTTATCTGTTAGCCACTGATCAGCTTACTAGCCCTTCGGATGGTTGGTCTATACAGAGTTAGTAATGAAGGAAATTGGAGTACCTGGGGGAAACCTGTGATGTTTGGTATGAGGGTCACACTGGATAACACCCTTCTCACGTGGTCGGGCCAAGCAGGACTCCAACCCTTGACACATTAGTTAGAGGTGCTCCCATTTCCCCGTTATAAACATCGTCAATAAGATATTAACCTTCAACAATATAAATTTAGGAGTTGTGGTTACCAGAGTGTGATCATGCGTGGCCATCAGAGCGTAGGTATGGTCCTCAGAGTGTGGTCACGTGTGGTCCTCAGAGCGTAGGTATGGTCAGCTGCAACACAGAGAGACTAAAATTATTCCTAAACTATGTCATCTCCATTATCCAAATAGACTGTGGGCCTTAGGACTAACAACCCTTCAGACAAGACACAATGGGGCAGATCTCAGCCAATCAAAATCCTGAAAGTGGTGGAAAACTTGAACCCGGACCATTTGTTTGTGACCCCACGCACCACCAACACGAGGGGACATAACTACAAGCTCACCAAGTTATCATACAGAACGAACATAAGGAAATACTTCTTCACACAGAGGCTGGTAGACCTATGGAACGGTACAGCATCTCAAGCTGTGGTATAAAGAGGACTGAGCTTCAAAATAGGCCTTGGAAAGATTGTCAGGTTAATGCCTATCCTCACACACTCTTTGACATTTCTTCCTTCACACACTCTATACCCCCTTCCTCCATGCACTCTATACCCCCTTCCTTCACACACTCTATACCCCTTCCATTCAGGCACTCTTTGACCCTCTTTTCTTCACGCACTGTACCCCCCTTTCCTTCACACACTCTAACCCCCTTCCTTCACGCACTCTATACAAATTTATTCACGTACTCTGACCCCCTTCCTTCACACACTCTGACCCCTTTCCTTCACGCACTCTATTCCCCCTTCCTTCACACACTCTGACCTCCTTCCTTCACACACTCTAACCCCCTTCCTTCACGCACTCTGACCCCCTTCCTTCACACACTCTGACCCCTTTCCTTCACGCACTCTTTGACCCCCTTCCTTCACACACTCTTTGACCCCCTTCCTTCACGCACTCTTTGACCCTCAATACGTAACACACTCTAGCGTAATTAACATTTTGTGTGTGTGTGTGTTGGTAAAGTTTGTCCACAAGTGTGTTGAGGGTAGGTGGAGTAGAGGTATGTGTAAATATTAGTACTACTTCACTGTGAGATAACGCTCTCTCTCTCTCTCACTCTCTCTCTCTCTCAATCACCACCTCCCCTCTCTATTTCCCTTCCACCCCCTCTCTCTCTCTCAATCACCACCTCCCCTCTCTATCTCCCCTCTCACTCTCCCCTCAGCTGGCGTTACGGTAAGGTGGACAAGGAAGGGGCATCAAGCACACACTTCACTGGCGTTCCATCGAGGTTTCTGTTGTGAGAGTAAACTGTGAGAGTAAACTGGTCCATGTGAGAGTAAACTGGTCCTTGTGAGAGTAAACTGTGAGAGTAAACTGGTCCATGTGAGAGTAAACTGGTCCTTGTGAGAGTAAACTGGTCCATGTGAGAGTAAACTGGTCCATGTGAGAGTAAACTGGTCCTTGTGAGAGTAAACTGGTCCATGTGAGAGTAAACTGGTCCATGTGAGAGTAAACTGGTCCATGTGAGAGTAAACTGGTCCTTGTGAGAGTAAACTGGTCCATGTGAGAGTAAACTGGTCCATGTGAGAGTAAACTGGTCCTTGTGAGAGTAAACTGGTCCATGTGAGAGTAAACTGGTCCTTGTGAGAGTAAACTGGTCCTTGTGAGAGTAAACTGGTCCTTGTGAGAGTAAACTGGTCCTTGTGAGAGTAAACTGGTCCATGTGAGAGTAAACTGGTCCTTGTGAGAGTAAACTGGTCCTTGTGAGAGTAAACTGGTCCATGTGAGAGTAAACTGGTCCTTGTGAGAGTAAACTGGTCCATGTGAGAGTAAACTGGTCCATGTGAGAGTAAACTGGTCCTTGTGAGAGTAAACTGGTCCTTGTGAGAGTAAACTGAACTCTCTCTCTCTCTCTCTCTCTCTCTCTCATAACAAGGGGGACGATAAGTGAGTTATCTTAAAGCTGATTTTGTGGCACTGATTTCTCTCTCACTCTCTTTCTTTCTCTCTCTCTCTCCTTCTTTTTCCTTCCCAACCTCGTTTTATCTTTCTGAGACAGTAAACGGGAATGAAAGAAGAGAGGGGGAGATACAAACATACAAACAGAGAGATAGACAGAGAAAGGAGAAAAGAGGAGAGAGAGAGACAGAGAGAGAGAGAGAGAGAGAGAGTCGACTTGTACCAATGTTATCTAATCCCAGGGTTCCTTTTGTTGACTCAAGGCTTTCACCCTCTATCCAAACACCCTCTCTCTCTCTCTCTCTCTCTCTCTCCTGTACATTCACACACAGCGTAAGAATATTTTGTTGTCATTTCCGAGGGACTACTGTGATTGGTGTTTCGTTTCCTGTACAGCTGTTACGTTTGGCTTAGTGTTCATGTTCCGTTTTCTGTGGAGTTGCGATTGTTTTTAGTTCAGGTTTTATTATTATTATTATTATTATTATTATTATTATTATTATTATTATTATTACTTGTATTGCATATTAAAAAAAGTAAAATTAACAAATGAAACTTTTAAACTAAGATATAATGTGTGCGTGTATGTGTGTATGCTTGTGTGTACGTATATATGTAGGTGTTTGTGTGTGTATGTACGTGTTGGCCGTGGTCCAGCTATACACCGTCTCTGGCAGGTCTGGGCCCATATATGATTGTATACTACATATATAACCGCTAAAAGAGGTGTGTATAACAGTATATCACACACATAACAGTCATGTGTGTGTGTGTGTTTCTTGTATGTATGTATGTATGTATGTATAACAGTAAGCATGTATGTATGTATGTATGTATGTATGAGGTATGTATGTATGTATGTATGTATAACAGTAAGCACGTATGTATGTATGCATGTATGTATGTATGAGGTATGTATGTATGTATGTATGTATGTAGTGAACACATTATCGCCACCACTGTCTGATAACTCCCCCCCCCCCCCACTCACCATCGCCTGACGAAGAGCTCTCCACCACACTGCCTACACTGGCGTTCACTTGGCGCGCTAACTGGCAATGTGAGAATGACTCTAAGTGACTCACCCTCACCCTATAGTCGGTAAGTGTGACTCAACAAAATAAAATACTTAAGAGACTCAACTTTTTTTTTCTAAAGGGTTAAGCTAAACGAGACTCTACCCTAACAAGCAATCACCAGTTTGAATCCCTATAGTTAACCCCAGCAGCTAACGAGTGCCTACACCTGACCTAGCAGTTGAGGCACTGAAGATGATCAAGTACAGTGCCAAATCATTAAATTAACTACGGTAATTACCTTTAAAAGTTAATTAATAGTGTACATTAATTTATAAGTGTAAAGTAAGAGTTATACTTTTAGGTTCATTATTAAGTAAAAGTATTAAGTTCAGTTAAGTGTATTAAGTGGTGAGTGTGTTAAGTGGTGAGTGTGTTAAGTGGTGAGTGTGTTAAGTGATGAGTGTGTTAAGTGGTATTAGTGTTTTATCTCTCTCTCTCTCTCTCTCTCTCTCTCTCTCTCTCTCTCTCTCTCTCTCTCTCTCTCTCTCACTTTCACTCATATTCTGTCTTATTATTTCTAGTTTTCTTTCCCTTTCTCTCGGTCTCTGTCTTTCACCTGTCTCTCACCCGTCTCTCGCCTGTCTCTCTCTTTCTCTCACCTATCTATCTGTCTCTCTCACCCCTTCCCTCTCACTTGTGTCTCCCTCCCTCTCACCCGTCTCTCTCTCACCCATCTCTCCATCTCTCCCTCTCACCCGTCTCTCTGTCTCACCCGCCTGTCTCTCTCTGTCTCTAACACAAAAATCACAAATCGTAAGGTGTTTTTTTTCTGTCCATTTTACTTCTCGTAGTCTGTGGTAGATGAGGATGGCGTCGTCCCCAGGTGGTGTGAGGCAGCAGAGGCAGTCATCTCGTCCCCAGCTGCTCTAACACCGAGTAATCTTAGGTGGGGGGGGTAGGGGGAAGAGGGAGGAAAGATGGGGGGAAAGGGGGAATAGGTGGGGGGAGAGGGAAAGGGATAGAGAAGGAGGGGGGGGGGACTCGCATATCTGCAGTCTTTTATTATTGCTTCTTCTAGGATGTACTTAGTTGGGTATGAGGAGGGGGAAGGGGAAGGGGAAGGAGGGGGGAAGGGGGGAAGAAGAAGAAGGAGGGGGAAGGAGGTTACATGATTTTTGGTCTGCTAGTCGCCGTGTTTCCGTCTATGAAAATATGTCTTTCTGTTCTTGTATTTACGGGCACAACACCAGACATACATTGAGACATCACGTATATATATATTTAAATACAAATACAAATATGAATAAATAAAAATAGAAATAAATAACAGGAAAACAAGAAAATAAATAATAAAAGAAAATATCTGAAACAAAAGCATTAATATGTCTTACCTTGACACACACACACACACACACACACACACACACACACACACACATACGTTTTCCCGGTAATTTAATGAGGGCTTTTTTTTTATGTCTTTTGTTCAGGTCGTCAATAGTCTCCTGTATGTAACCCGGAGAAAAAAAAATGTTAACAATGCGACCTTGATTTCGATGTCAACTGGGAAAATGAATCTAATGTGTGACCCTGATTTAGAAGTCTAGTAAAAATGCAATAATGTGTGACCCTGATTTAGAAGTCTAGTAAAAATGCTAACAATATGACCCTGATTTAAAAGCCTGACGTAAAATGGATAATCTTGTGACCTTATTTACAAGAGATGTAATACCGTGACCATTTGACCTCGTTGCCATGTTTTAGGGGTAAATTTTAAGGGATCCGTTTAAGGGGTTTGTTTTAAGGGAAATGTCTTTAAGGGGTTTGTTTTGAGGAGTCCGTTTTAAGGGGTCCGTTTTGAGAGGTCCGTTTTGAGGGGTCCGTTTTAGGGGTTTGTTTTAAGGGAAGTGTCTTTAAGGGGTTTGTTTTGAGGGGTCCGTTTTAAGGGGTCCGTTTTAAGGGGTCCGTTTTTAAGGGGTTTGTTTTAAGGGAAGTGTCTTTAAGAGGTTTGTTTTAAGGGTCTGTTTTAAGGGGTACGTATTAAGAGGTCCGTTTTAAGGGTCCGTTTTAAGGCTCCACCATACCAAAAATTTCTAGGTAATCCCCAAATAACTTAAAACTCAAATGTAATAACAAATAAAGAACTAACCCAAGTTACTAAATATAAACCCAGTAAACAAAAAATAAATACAACAAAGAAACAACAACAAAAAACAAAGACAAACATAAAAAACATACAAAAAAGTTGACTCCTGACAAACATACGGACTGTCTATACTTGAGCTTGTGTGTCAGTCAACAATATATGCTCTTATACCATGCCTCTCTCTCTCTCTCTCTCTCTCTCTCTCTCTCTCTCTCCCCGGCCATACATCATTAACACCACCAGGTAACTCGTGGTCCCCGTTACCTGTACTCATAAAACATCACATAGTAACACTGACTTATTAAGAGTAAGTTAATATAGTGTGTTATATTAGAGGATAAATCACTTCAGTGCTAACTAATACATCACTTAATTACATTATTATCTACTGGTGTGGTGAACGTGGCCACCTGTAGGGGAGGAGGTGGCCATCATTAGGGGAGGATGTGGCCACTTGTAAGGGAGGAGGTGGCCACCATTACGGGAGGTGGTGGCTACGTGTAGGGTAGAGAGTGGCCACCAGTAGGGAAGGTGGTGGCCATCAGTATGGAAGGTGGTGGTTATCGGTAGGGGGCGGTGGTGGCCATCAATGGGGGAGGTGATGGCCACTAGTTGCGGAGGTGGTGGCCATCAATGGGGGAGGTGATGGCCACTGGTTGCGGAGGTGGTGGCCATCAATGGGGGAGGTGATGGCCACTGGTTGCGGAGGTGGTGGTCACCTGTAGCGGAAGTGGTGGCCATCAGTACGGGAAGAGGTGGCCATCAATAGGGGAGATGGTCATTAGTGGGGGAGGAGGTGGCCACCAGTAGGGAATGTAGCCACCAGTAGGGGATGTGGCCACAATCAGGGGATGTGGCCACAATCAGGGGATGTGGCCACAATCAGGGGATGTGGCCACCATCAGGGGATATGGCCACTAGAAGGGGATGTGGCCACGGGTAGGGGATGTGGCCACGGGTAGGGGATGTGGCCACGGGTAGGGGATGTGGCCACCAGTAGGGGATGTGGCCACCAGTAGGGGATGTGGCCACCAGTAGGGGAGGTGGCCACGGGTAGGGGAGGTGGCCACCAGAAGGGGATGTGGCCACGGGTAGAGGATGTGGCCACCAGTAGGGGATGTGGCCACCAGTAGGGGAGGTGGCCAGGCTGACACTACAGGTTTAAAGGTAATCATGGCAGGTTTAAAGATGTGTTGTCCACGAGCTGCGGGTCTACACCGGGTCCTCCTCTGCCCATGGAAATTATTGAGTCACGCCTTGGATGCGTTATGGGCGTGGGTGTGTTATGGGCGTGGGTGTGTTATGGGTGTGGGTGTGTTATGGGTGTGGGTGTGTTATGGGCGTGGGTGTGTTATGGGCGTGGGTGTGTTATGGGCGTGGGTGTGTTATGGGCGTGGGTGCGTTATGGGTGTGGGTGTGTTATGGGCGTGGGTGTGTTATGGGAGTGGGTGTGTTATGGGCGTGGGTGTGTTATGGGCGTGGGTGTGTTATGGGCGTGGGTGTGTTATGGGTGTGGGTGTGTTATGGGTGTGGGTGTGTTATGGGCGTGGGTGTGTTATGGGCGTGGGTGTGTTATGGGCGTGGGTGTGTTATGGGTGTGGGTGTGTTATGGGTGTGGGTGTGTTATGGGTGTGGGTGTGTTATGGGC
Source organism: Homarus gammarus (assembly GCA_958450375.1). Lineage (NCBI taxonomy): Eukaryota > Metazoa > Arthropoda > Malacostraca > Decapoda > Nephropidae > Homarus > Homarus gammarus. The sequence goes on along the minus strand of CAUDMG010000540.1, from coordinate 800,255 downwards.
GTGGGTGTGTTATGGGCGTGGGTGTGTTATAGGTGTGGGTGTGTTATGGGTGTGGGTGTGTTATAGGTGTGGGTGTGTTATGGGCGTGGGTGTGTTATGGGTGTGGGTGTGTTATGGGTGTGGGTGTGTTATGGGCATAGGTGTGTTATGGGCGTGGGTGTGTTATGGGTGTGGGTGCGTTATAGGCGTGGGTGTGGGTGCGTTACGGACGTGGGTGTGGTTGCGTTGTGGTAGTGGGCGTGGCCTCTTATGGGGCGTGGGTGTGTTCTGGGTGCAGGTACTCTTTGTATGCATGCGCGCGCGCGCGTGTGTGTGTGTGTGTGTGTGTGTGTGTGTGTGTGTGTGTGTGTGTTGTGTGTTAAAGAAAACGAGAACATGAGACAGTCTCCAGCAGTGACTCCATTACGTTACCGTCTCACCATGAGAAGGCTCAGTCCTGTCAGTACTTAGTGTCTGTCTGTCTGTCTGTGTTATTTATTTATCTGTCTTTGTGTCCGTCCCGTCAGTATTACTTCGTCTTTGTAATGGGGTACAAGGAAGTCTCTCTCTCTCTCTCTCTCTCTCTCTCTCTCTCTCTCTCATATTGACAGACACCAAAACATAAAAATAGACTAAATTATCAATGAAAAAAATACAATTTTCTTTATTTATCCCAAAAATAAAAATACATCCCATAATTTTTATTCCACTATCAATAAAAATAAATAATAAAAAATTCTTCCATTTAAACCGTCTCCTCCCCTCCCCCCCCTCTAAAAAATTACCCCCCCCCTAAAAAACTGACCCCCCCCCCACCTCCCCCATCCAACAAAAAATCCCCCCCCCCCAGATTTTGTTTTATTTCCAGCTAATTTTTTTTTAATTTGTTTATTATTAAAAACTAGACAAGTTATTTATTTATCCATTATCATCAACTAAAAAACCTATGGGAAATATCTTCTCTATTGTTGTTATTATTAGTAAACAACAACAAACAATAAACAAACAACAAAAACAAACAATTAACCAAAAAATATTACAACAACAATAAAAGCAAATGAATTGTATTTGTTTACTGGCATTAATGAATCAATTATCATATTAATGGCTTTATCTTTCCCCCCCTCACCCCCTCCCCCCTTGCCCCCTCCCCCCCTTCCCCCCTTCCCCTTCCTCCTGCCCCCCCTTCCCCTTCCACCTGCCCCCTCCCCCCCTTCCCCTTCCTCCTGCCCCCTACATAATAAAACTCCCTCCCTCCTCCCTCTTCCATCCTCCCTCTCCCTCTTCTCCCTTCCCTCTCCCTCTTCTCCCTCTCCCTCTTCTCCCTTCTCAATCCTCCACCCAAGTTTGGAAATTACAAACAAAAATATACTACCAAAAAACCCAGGTATTTTATGCATGAGGGAGGGGGGGGGGTGGGAGGGGGGGTTAGGAGGAGGGGGAGGGGGAGAAGAGGTGGGAAAGGGGGTGAAGGAGGGAGATAGGATAGATAATGGACTCAGGTAGAGGGGGAGAAGGGATGGGTAACAGGGTCGGGGGGAAGAGGGGGGGGGGGAGAGAATGTTGGGGGAGGGAGAGATATAGGAGGGGGTAGGGGTGAGGAAGGATAGGAAGGATAGGAAGGAAGGAAGGAAGGAAGGAGGGGTAGGACCAACAATAAAATGATCGGACATCTAAATTTGTGCATTAATATGTAAATTTGATCATAACACAACCCCCCCCCCCCCCTAAAATCTATGAACCCTCACACGCCTGAAAATGAGTGTGTGTGTGTGTGTGTGTGTGTGTGTGTGTGTGTGCGTGTGTGTGTGCGTGTGTGTGTGTGATTAACAAAAAACTGTCAACATAGTAACAAAAAAAAACTGAAATAAACTTAAAAACATTAAAACAAACTTAATTTATTCCCGTAAAAGTGTAGAACAAACACGCTTAACGATACAAATTACTAAAAAAAAAACACAGTATATTCTTCCTAAATAAAACATACAAAAGCTTAAATTGTAAATATAACCCCACATACGTAATAAAAAAATAAACCAATTAAAAATATAAAATTAAACCCATAAACGGTGTATTAAACCCCAAAAGAGAAGAAATAAACCTGAAAGTCTAAAAAAAATAAATTAAATGAAATAAACGAAGTGTGTGTGAATTAAAGACAGAAAACGGGTGTAAGTTGTGAGCGAGAAGACGAAGATTGAGGGGAGCCTTATGTAAACTGTTAAGTGTGGGTGTTAAGTGTTAAGTGTGGGTGTTAAGTGTGGGTGTTAAGTGTTAAGTGTGGGTGTTAAGTGTTAAGTGTGGGTGTTAAGTGTTAAGTGTGGGTGTTAAGTGTTAAGTGTGGGTGTTAAGTGTTAAGTGTGGGTGTTAAGTGTTAAGTGTGGGTGTTAAGTGTTAAGTGTGGGGTGTTAAGTGTGGGTGTTAAGTGTTAAGTGTGGGTGTTAAGTGTTAAGTGTGGGTGTTAAGTGTTAAGTGTGGGTGTTAAGTGTTAAGTGTGGGTGTTAAGTGTGGGTGTTAAGTGTTAAGTGTGGGTGTTAAGTGTTAAGTGTGGGTGTTAAGTGTTAAGTGTGGGTGTTAAGTGTGGGTGTTAAGTGTAAGTGGGTGTTAAGTGTAAGTGTAAGTGAGGGTGTTAAGTGTAAGTGTTAAGTGTAAGTGTTAAGTGTAAGTGTTAAGTGAGGGTGTTAAGTGTAGGTGTTAAGGTGTAGTGACAAGTTGCCCGGATTCGTTTTCTCCATTTACTTAATTGTGTGCTCTCTCTCTCTCTCTCTCTCTCTCTCTCTCTCTCTCTCTCTCTCTCTCTTCCTCTGCCCGTCTGTCTGCCTGTCTGCCTGTCTGTCTGTCTGCCTGTCTGTCTGTCTCTCATTTTATCCAGAAGTCCTTATATTCGTCTAATTTTTCCGTACGCCCAATAGACAGACAAACAGAAAGAGACAGAACGAAACAGATAGATAGAGAGAGAGAGAGAGAGAGAGAGAGAGAGAGAGAAAACAGGAAACAAAAACAAAAACAATTAATCCAACCTTTACACCTAAAATAAAAGATCAACAAATAATAATAATAAAAATTCCTTTAAATCCTTTTCCTTGATCTCTCTAATCCATTTTATAACTCACAGTATTACGAGACGATAAACACGACAGTAAACAAAGGTGTATCTGTTTACGCGGGAACACGACAGTAAACAAGGTGGATCTGTTTACGCGGGAACACGACAGTAAACAAGGTAGATCTGTTTACCTACCGCTGGGTTATAATGGTAAGTGAGAGAGGCAACTCGCCCCCTGTGACAGACGTCTTACTGTAAGTGTGGCATCACCTCAATAGATGGCGCTGAGGAGACATAACACAAACACGGCGTCTCCAGGTAAGGTAAACAAAGGTAAACATTAAGTCTGACACAACAGCACCAGCAGTCATAACAGCAAGTCACGGAGGGAGGGGGGGAGCGGAAGGGGGGAAGAGGGGGGTGATGTACAGGGGTGGTGGATATGCTGGCTGGGGGAGAGGGGGGGGGGTTATGATAGTAGTTGTAATGCCAGTGGGAGAAGCGGTAATAATAACGCCAGTAATAGCAATATGTACACTAATAATAGCAATAAATATGTAGTTAGGATATACCACATATAGCTAGTTGATGTTCTACCTAGTAACTAGTTGTGATATGTCAGGTTATGTCATCTATACTAGTTACTGTACCACGCATTGTTACCGTAGTAGTTAGGATTGGATTACATAGTTCGTAGTAGTTAGGATTGGATTACATAGTTCGTAGTGGTTAGGATTGGATTACATAGTTAGTAGTAGTTAGGATTGGATTACATAGTTAGTAGTAGTTAGGATTGGATTACATAGTTAGTAGTAGTTAGGATTGGATTACATAGTTCGTTGTAGTTAGGATTGGATTATATACTGTAAACAATGGAGGAGATGAATAACAAACATACATACATACATACATACATACATACATACGGTAAGGATAAATCAACAACAACAACAACAATAACATCAATTATAACAATAACAACAAAAATAACAATAACAACAACAATAACACCAACCATAACAATGACCATAACAACAATAACAACAACAACAACCCGCCCTCTCCCCTTCCCTCTTATTCTTTCTCTTTATTTTCTCTCCACCTCCCCATCTGCCTTCTCTCCCCACCTAGCCTCACCTCCCGTCTCCCCACACTTCTCCCCTCACCTCTCACCTCGCGCCACACTTCCCCTCCCCTCCCCTCCCCACCTCCCCTTCCCTCCCCTCCACCCCTCCCATCCCCCGCAGGACAAAATGAACCGATTCAGCGGATCCTCCTAACGAGGCAATTACGTCGTTGACTCAATTAGCTAATTAGTTAAGACGATGAAGAATAGCACACGTGACCCACCAGCTGATGATGCCCGGGTGAGCTAACTCAACTCATAGTGAGCTAACTCAACTCATAGTGAGCTAACTCAACTCATAGTGAGCTAACTCAACTCATTTTGAGCTAACTCAACTCATTTTGAGCTAACTCAACTCACAGTGAGCTAACTCAACTCACAGTGAGCTAACTCTACTCACAGTGAGCTAACTCAACTCACAGTGAGCTAACTCAACTCACAGTGAGCTAACTCTACTCACAGTGAGCTAACTCAACTCACAGTGAGCTAACTCAACTCATAGTGAGCTAACTCAACTCACAGTGAGCTATCTCAACTCACAGTGAGCTAACTCAACTCACAGTGAGCTAACTCAACTCACAGTGAGCTAACTCAACTCACAGTGAGCTAACTCAACTCACAGTGAGCTAACTCAACTCACAGTGAGCTATCTCAACTCACAGTGAGCTAACTCAACTCACAGTGAGCTAACTCAACTCACAGTGAGCTAACTCAACTCACAGTGAGTTAACTCAACTCACAGTGAGCTAACTCAACTCACAGTGAGCTAACTCAACTCATAGTGCGCTAACTCAACTCATAGTGAGCTATCTCAACTCACAGTGAGCTATCTCAACTCACAGTGAGCTAACTCAACTCACTGTGAGCTAACTCTACTCACAGTGAGCTAACTCAACTCACAGTGAGCTAACTCAACTCACAGTGAGCTAACTCAACTCACAGTGAGCTAACTCAACTCACAGTGAGCTAATCCCTTTATGTACCGCGTCACCCATTATTGTCTTGTTCTATAATGTATTGTAGGCGAGTGTATTACCATAATACAATGATACACTATACTACAGCCCCATACTAATACATATTACCATTGTACTGTACCAATATACTGCATCATTACTACACTACTCTATTGTATTATATTGTATACCAGTGTACTGCATTAATACACTATTGTATTACGAGATATTGTATAGCTTATGTATATACCTGTTTGTTATACACTACCCTACTGTATTTTGCTGTCTTACCTGTCTCTAATATATTAATACACTACCCTACTGTATTTTGCTGTATTACCTGTCTGTAGTGTGGCAGCCATTACTTATCATACTTAATTACTTACAAGGCACTTAACATTAATTACCCCGCCTTCCTCACCTCTCTCTCTCTCCTCCTCCTTCCTCACCTCTTTCTCTCTCTCCTCCTCCACCTCCCTCTTTCTCTCTCTCCTCCTCACCTCCCCCATCTCATCTCACTCTTCACCCCCTCCTCTTCTTGTCACCTCCTCCCTCCCTTTACCCCTCCCCTCACCCCTCTTACCCCCCCTCCCCTCACCTCCCCACCCACATTTCCCCTCACCCTAACACATAATTATCCCTTTACTATCCAAACCTTTATCCTAACCGCTGGTCATGTAATGCATTAGTGTGTGTGTGTGTGTGTGTGTGTGTGTGTGTGTGTGTGTGTCTGTGTGTGTGTGTGTGTGTGTGTGTGTGTTTCATTTTGGTAACTATTCAACACTGTACATCCTGTTGGTGTCATATGTGTACACTCACCATCACTGTACAATCACCTTCACTATCACCATTACTTATCACTATCACCATGAGTCACCACACTCACCATACAAAACAGTCATAAGACAGTCACCACACATACACCATACAGTCACCATACACCACACAGTCACCATACAAAACAGTCACAAGACAGTCACCACACATACACCATACAGTCACCATACACCACACAGTCACCACACAGTAGGCAGCAGACAGAAGCTCACCTTTAAAAAAAACCTTCACCTTACCTGACTAATTACCATTAATTACAACCTCCACCTGTTATATACGTCCAGCCTATATCATCACTACTGCTATACCATCAACTACACCTATATAATGCTGCGCTATATATATACACAAACACCATTATTGTATATTTTAGTTAGGTTAGATCAAGTTAGGTCAGGTCAGGTTAAGTTAGGTAAGGTTAGGTCAGGTCAGGTCAGGTCAAGTTAGGTAAGGTTAGGTCAGGTCGGGTTAGGTAAGGTTAGGTCAGGTCAGGTCAAGTTAGGTAAGGTTAGGTCAGGTCAGGTCAAGTTAGGTAAGGTTAGGTCAGGTCAGGTCAAGTTAGGTAAGGTTAGGTCAGGTCAAGTTAGGTAAGGTCAGGTCAGGTCAAGTTAGGTAAGGTTAGGTCAGGTTATAGGTTAGGTTAGGTGTTGTTATAACATTACTATAACACTGGTATAATAACCCCCCCCTATAATACTACTGTTATAGGGAAGATAAACGATATATAATCTAATCATTTTCATATATTAAATCCTATAAGAGGTGTGCAGTGGTTGAGTTGATACGACGTTCAACTCTTAGATATAAAGGACATTGGTTCGATCCCAAGGTCACTGCCAGGTTTAAATTATCCCTATAAGTGTCTCTCACCATGTTTCAAAATCGTCTCTCAAGCAGTATATCTAGTCAATCATTCTATCTCTCTGTCTCAAACACACACACAGTCACACACACACACTCACACTCAGACACACACACACACACACTCAGACACACACACACTCAGACACACACACACACACTGTACATCTGTCTCTCTCTCACCCACAGTCTCTCACCCACGCTGTCTCTCACACTATCTCTCCAGGGGTGTTTAACTTGTCTCTTGTGGTCATATCAGAGACAGTCATTCCTTGTGTGTTTTGATATTCTCTCCAAACACATAAAATATAAACAAGTATATCGAAAATATTTAATGTGGTGCTTGGCTGTGTGTGTGTGTGTGTGTGTGTGTGTGTGTGTGTGTGTGTGTGCGTGCGTGTGTGTGTGTGTGTGTGTGTGTGTGTGTGTGTGTGTGTGTGTGTGTGTGTGTGTGTGTGTGTGTGTGTGTGTGTGTGTGTGTGTGTGTGTTACTGTCAGCATCTTCACAATAATAACCACTACTATTACTGTACCTACCACTACTACTACCATAACCACCACAACAACCACCACTACTACTACCACCACTACTACTACTACTACTACTACCACCACCACAATAACTACCACCACACCCACCACCACAACAACAACCACTACTACTACCACCACCACAACAACCACCACTACCACAACCACCACCACAACAACCACCACTACTACCACCACCACAACAAAAACAACCACCACTACTACCACCACCACAACAAAAACAACCACCACCACCACCACAACAACAACAACCACCATTACTACCACCACCACAACAACAACAACCACCACTACTACCACCACCACAACAACAACCATCATATCTACCACCATCACAACAACAACCATCATATCTACCACCATCACAACAACAACCACAACTAATTAATCAGCACCAC